>JANHFL010001392.1:32391-83221 GCA_032468155.1 Oxyrhabdium leporinum
GGGGGGGAGAGAGACAGCTTACCTTTGTGAAGGTGAATTGATGTGCAGATTGTCCAGTCTTCTTTTCATTATTCTTTATTTGCGCCAAATCTTTTGGAGCCTGAAGTGTTATTGTCTCTTGATTTTCAATAATTAAGCAGTCCTTAACACAAAAAGCTTTTTAATATCCTTTACAAATTTAAATGATATGACACAATGCCCAAAATATGCAGTATATGCAAACCCCTTGTATTATCCATTTAGTGTTCATAACAACTCAATGGACTCCAGAGTTGTAGAAATAGCAGAATATATTCTTCTACAACAGTGTTTTTCAAACATTGACAACTTTAACTATGTTGTTTGGGGAATTCTGGGAGTTGGTTCCATATATCTTAACATTGCTAAGGTTCTTAAAATGTTCTATACCAGGAGAAGTTATTTTCTGATACACATTCAGGTAGGAGAACCAACACATTTAGATTTTAAGATCTAAATATTATGTTCTATTGTACATTAAACTTACCCAGTTGTTTACTTTATTTGTATGTTTATTTTAAAAATGCATTAGTTATCTTATAGCTAAAACATCTCATACTGCTGTTCAATTAAAGCACAACTTAATCTATACAAACACAATCTATAAAAGCATATTAAAAGAATTAAAAATAGAGTCTTTTGCAGAAATCAAACTATTTAAAAGCATACAAGTTAAATTAAAGTATGTTTAAATGCATAAAATGAAAATCTATACCAAAATATTTCCTAACTGAAGAGCTCTTGGTAAAGCAAATGGCTGCCAAGTAGCTATTCCTGTTTAAAACTTAAAAACAGTAATTGGGAGCAGCAACGCTATTGCTAGGCAGCATGATGTCACATGATCACACTGGCTTCCAACAACTTTGTCAGTTCTGGTTTCTGTCATTAAAAAATATTGCACAATTGTTAGGCATGATGTCACATGATTGCCATTTGCAGCCTACTGCTTGTTTGCCCACTGACTTTTCCTGTTGGAAGCCAGCAGTAAAGCTCACTAATGGCTATTATGTGCAGATATTTGTGATACCCTAATTGCCTGAATTGTGACCACATGACCACAAATACACTGTAATGGCTGCAACAAGACCAGTCAAAGTCTCCTCATTCAGTGCCATGATAGCTTCAAATAGACCCTGAACAAATGGTCATTAAATGTAACATGAGAGCCATAATAATAGTTCTACAGCAATTATTTCAGAACTCAACTAGAAATATACTGGAAGACATACTTCTATTAATGACAAGACCATTGTTAAGGCAAATCAATAACACATTATAGTATAGATGATACTTAGACGATGATGATGAAAAACAACCTAAGAGCTTGTTAAGAAACCAAAATAGTGAAAGTAACATTTTTAGATTACTTGTTCTGAATATTCAAAATGATGTATAACAAACCTGGTTTTCATTATTTTCAAGCTCTGCCTTTGAGAAGGGCCGAACTCTCAAGTAAACTTTCAGTGGCTGATATAGTTCCTTAAAGAAGAAATTAATAAATATATGGTCTATTTTATCCTTTAGATTTACTAGTCTTGAATATCCTATCATTTATTTTCTGACTTAACTCAATTTTACATTTGTGCCTAAAAATTTCCTTTTTTCAAACATCATTTTTTAGTAAAATGAGTTCTGTGCATGCTCATGATTTAACTACCCTACATATGGAGATGGGGTGAAAAATATTTCTGGTTTTAAGGAATCAAACGTTGTGTCAGGGTTCAAGCATCACAATATGCCATAATGAGGTTTGGTAGATTTACAAACTACTGTTGTAGTTTGTAAACCAGAGGTGTCAAACTTAAGACCCAGAGGCAGGATCCGGCCCTCGGGATGCTTAGATCTGGCCCAGAGGGCTGTCCTGGAAATAGCGGACCAGCCCACAGTGCCTCTGCCAGTGAAAACGGAGCTTGCGAGGGCTGCATGCGCCCCCCCCTCCCGAGCTCCGTTTTTACTGGCAGAGGGTTGCAGAAGGCTGTCGCAGCCTAAAGCAGAGCTCGGAAGCCTGTTTTCACTGGCAGAGCACTCGAACCACCACAGGTGCCCAACACAAGTGTCATCATGCTGGCCATGTCCCCTAGCCATGCCCCCCCCACTGGCCCTCCAGAGGTCAAACATGACCCTGATCTGGGCCTCAATTAAATCGAGTTTGACACCCCTGTTGTAAACCATCTATGACTTAGCCTGTGCTGTGAATGCAACCACTTGTAGTTTATACAACAAATTACGAATCAGTAAATCATTACTTCACACAATCCATAAATCAGGCTCCACAGTTTAAGTTGGCAGCAATTTTTTATTGTTTAGGTCCATTAATCTAGTAGCATATCACATGCTGATTATTTTAACTTTTATTTTCCTTATATTATGTTTTCAATCATTGTGAGAAGCAACCATGTAATGAAAACAACAAATTGTTCTAACTCTTTTATTATATTTGTAATCACTTGATCCTTTTATGATATAATTTAAGATTCATCAGTGGGATAGGCGATTTCTCGATTGTTTGATTTCATGTGATTATAGATTTGAGGATTAAAGAATTTAGCATTCACATACTGTAAGTTACATCAAACCACAGAAATCTGGAAACACATCCTTAGTGGTTAAACAGAAAGTCATCTACCTTTACTTCTTGTTGTTCTTCAGGACTAGATATTTCAGACAATTCTTCATGAGATACTGCTTCTATCATGCCACACCCCATGAAAGCAGTTCCATAATTTTCTTGACAATTCATTCTTCACTATATGACAGCAGATAAAAAAAATCCTAGCTTGTATGTAATGTCCTTTTTAACCAAAAAACTGTAGAGTTAGTTTTATGAACCTAGTATTACTTATTAGACAACGAATTATAACAAATGTTTAATTATCATAAAGATCCATTGATTTCAATTCAATATGTTTAATCATTCAGGATCCAAACTGATGAATCTAAAATTCACCACAAATGATAAATTAAGAGTCCTCAGAGACATTGCAGGTAGTGCAGTTAGTTGACTTTGCCTCGGGTTAGAAACAAACTAGGATTGAGCCCTAAGGCTACATAATAGGAAGTTGATTAAATTTCTTGCTGAATGGCAGATCACTTATATATTGTCTCCCCTACTCCCAAAATGTTGGAAATTGTCGGCAGTTATGTTCAACTTAAGAGCTTTTCATTTTTGCTCAGCTACTTGATTTTGCAAAATGAAAAGTGCTTGGAAAGAAGATCATTGGGAAACATGAACTATGAGCTAGCTGGAAGTCGAAGTAACATAAAAATATTTATAAATCAATAAAAAATAAAGGCAAAAATTAAGCACTTCTATGTTGTTGTACAAAACCAAATACTGTAGATTCATGAAATCACCAGAATTTAAGCTTCTCTTTATTATAGATAAATGGTTCTTTTAATCTCACCAAAACAAAAAAAAATCATATGTAGCATAAGATAAAACTAAGGGCTAAGATACTGATGTATTAGTCCAGGTAGAGCTTTAAAGGTAATTAAAAAAAGAACTTGTAGCTCACCACAAAAGAAATTTAATGATCACTGCATGGTTGTAAGATCAATTGCATCATTGCTTTGGCAAGAAATAAAAATTGATTTTGACTTAGCTCCACATCCTGTTTTTTTTTCAATTGATTTGCTTCTACACTTTCAAAACCAAAAGTCTTTTATTGTTGATGGTTTGATGGTTACTAGCCTGTAGGGGGCAAACTATCAATGAAGCTAGTTAAATGAGTACATTATTATTTGAGAAACAGGATCTAAGACAAGAATAAATTATTGTCCTGTCTGTAGTAGTTTTCATAATTTTTTTAGGCCCAGTTATGTTTGTCTGGCATGGTTTCATGAAAATACAAAATATGTAAGGCTGTTATTAGTAAACCACTAGGAAACCTTTCTCCATAAGTAAAATTCCAAAGGATAGTCAATAAGAGCTTCTGAACCAAACCTATACAGTAGTTATCTTTTATGACACGCATATTCAAATTCTAGAATATGTTAGAGAACCTGGTTCAGAAAATGTACTCAATTATAATTGTAAACCCAGACATATATTTTATGTATTTTTCTCATTTCAAGCTTAACCTTTACATTAAATAAGGTTATTTTAGGTATTTCACACATATTGCACCTTAAGTTGCTTTGTTTGATAATGGCTTGATATATTAAGGAAACCCAGCCATTGAAGGTTAACAGACCATGGTTTAAACAAATCATAGCTTAGCAGAGTGTATCACCACAGTCAAATTAGCCATAAACCTTTTCAGGATAAGCATCATTAGATTCTCTAAATAAGCATACATAAGGCTTTCTTTTTCTCTACACATTGTTTATAGTTATTACAGATATGCTTAACTTCTGTTTTTATCCTGAACTATATTTTACCTGTTTTGATTTTCTGGAAGTTACAGACACAGAAGCACTGCCTTTCTAGTTAAAGATTTAAATTTTTTCCTCCAAGTTTCCCAGCAAAAGTCATTGTACCTCAAGTTTTATATAAGTGACTGCTGACCAATTATAAGCCAGCAAGTAAATTTATGCTTATATGCCCTTCCCATATCCTACTGATACTTCTAGGAGGGGCAGCTGTGTAATCTCCACACTTGACTGTAAGTTTAATTGAGCAGACTTTTGTCTAAACAAGTTCAGCTTTTGGGATGTCAATATTAGATATACTGCATATAAGCATTTGTATTTAGAAGTTATCGGTGGTTTGTGGGTCCATAGATGTTTACTGAAAATATTTTTATTGAATAAGTTTCAGTGAACCTTTAGAACAAAGGAATAATTAAAGTATTTCTGGCTAATATGAGTAGGTGCATATATTTAACATTTTTAAAACAGTGTTTCTCAACCTTAGAAACTTCAAGATGTATAGACTGGCTGGGGAATTCTGGAGTTAAAGCCCACACATTTTAAATTGCTAAGATTGAGAAACACTGGTTTAGAGTATGGGGAGTGGTCTTGCACTTTCCCCAATTGCCTGCCACAATATTGCAAAATACCTATTTATCAGAAGATAACTTGGTGCAGCTGCTCCCACAAGAGAAAAGGAGCAAAAAAAAAGAATCTAATAGCTTAGTACAGGGGTGTCAAATTCACATTGTCATGGCGGCATTACGTGATGTATCGGAATTTTTTTCCTTCGCTAAACCGGGCAGGGGCAGGGCCAGCACCTGACGCATCTGGCCCGTGGGCCACAAGTTTGACACCCCTGGCTTAGTAGTTGTGCTGGGAGATGTAACAGTTTATTCACGGAATATGGCATTCTTATTTTTATGTATTTAATTTTCATGCTTCCCCTCTTACCTATATGTTGACTCTTTGGACTATAATATTCATGATTCATAACACTGGTAAGGAAAGGTATATGAAAGGACTGCAAATCATTGTTTTATATTCAGAATGTAACATTTAGTTCCTGACATTTCCAAATGCAGCTGAAGATTACAGCTTGAAACATGAGTGACCTCTGCCGATCGGGGTGTGTTTGCACAAGATGCTCTTTGCATTAATTCATTTGTTAGCATTTGAAAAGCACACCTAACTACAACCTAGCCGATTACATTTTAACTATAATTAATGGTCCAGCATATCATGGAAAGGATGTGAAAATAGACAACTGCAACAAAATCACTAAGTCCTTTTGCCACACATATCATTATTCTAATGACAATCTGGCATGAATTCTCTTTACATGTGCCTAGAAATGGATTTTAGACTGTTGTATAAACCTGACTATGCTTATAAATCATGACTCTTTATATGAATTCAAAAGCTTATTAAATAATTAATTTGTTATGTGAAGTGTGGCTTTGCATATTGTGAGAGTTCGGTCAGTTCTTTCAGCCAAGATAATACTATTGAATTACAGCTTGTATTGTGTGAATTGTATCAAAATTCAATGAGTCGTATTCCAACCTTTTTCTATACACCTGTAGAATTGCAACTTTTCTGGTGATGAGACAGACATGTTAGAGAATCTGATAATCTACACTAGCACACATGTAAGTTTCTAACCCACCTTAATATTGCATCTACTGTGTAAATTACTCTAAATGCTTCCAGAACAACAGAAATCCTTACTAGTTTTTAGGAGATTCTACTTGGCAAAAGTGCTCATTACTATCATTGATTATGAGAATATGAGAACAAATCCCCTCATATTGCAAGGAAATATGCAGATTTTTCCCATTATTAAATTATGGTATATGACTAGAAAAACATTTTGCATATTTACATATTGGCAGCGTTGTATTTCTATAAATATCCAACGGTGTACTGCATGCAAATGAGCACTGAATGAAATCAACATTTTTTGTTGGATGTTAACATCTAGAAAGATTTCTGTGAAAAGTTCAAATTCAATGCAACCAGTTACTTAGAATTGGTCTACTTTCCTTTTTAAAATTATAGTGGCTGCAATAATCGACTACATTAACAAAGCAATTTTTTAAAATGATCTAACAATGCCCTAAAATCATTAGGCAAAAATATTTTTCACATTTAATGAGTAATGATTAACAAACATTACTGAAGCTACCAACCCTATAAATTAGGACAATTTCAAATGTCCAATAGAATAAGCACATATATTTTAGTTCAACTTCCACCTTTGCTTACTTCAAAGCTCTACCAGTCTCACATTATAATTCATCAGCTACTAAACAATTGCAAGCTTAAATTAAAAAATGTTTGTAGTTTATGCATGTAACATTACTGCCAATGTAAAGTTTTCCAAAATATTCAGTCTGCAGAATTGTGTAAGAGACACACTCATGACAAGTCCATTTTGTTTACTGTTATGGAAACTGTTGTGATGCTTTTTTAAAAATTGTATTTGTTTTTGACAAATGTTTATAAAGACCCACCAAAATGTGTATTTTTATCTGTGATGAACCCCTTTATGAAGCAATTTAGTACTGAGTTTAACAGTCCATTTGGAGGAAAACATCACTTTCTTTTTGAATAGCTGACATTCTTTGCAAGGTATAAACAATTTACTATTATTTAACTCCAAATCATTTGCAGGTAGTCCTCAACTTACAATTAAGTGGGTTTTGCCCCATTCTAGAATACTACAACTGTCATAAATACATGCGAGTCCTCGGAATGGGGCGGTATATAAATTCAAATAATAATAATAATAATAATAATAATAATAATAATAATAATAATAATAATAATAATGCCAGTTGCCAAGCACCCAAATTTTGATCATGTAATCATGGGGATGCTGCAACAGTTGTGTGAAAAAGTCATGTCATTTTTTTAGTGCTGCTGTAACTTCCAGCCGTTATTAAGTTGTAAGTCAAGTACTACCTGAAGTGAAAAAAGTGACTTGATCAAAGTACATATTGCACTTATATTCTGGAGACTTCCAGAAAAAAACCTCAGGAACTGCTGGACTCTCAGGATAATTTAAAATAAAGGAAAAATGGCTTTAGATTACAGTGTGCAACGATTTAGTGCCATTTAAGAGTTAAAACTGTCCATCATAGAAATTTTTTCAGGACCAAAGAATTAAACTCACAAGAATCAGATTATGGAGTTGCATTATTTTTTTTTATCCCAGTGTGTGTGTGTGTGTGTGTGTGTGTGTGTGTGTGTGTGTGTGTGTATGTGGGGGGGGGGGATAAGAATAACTGTTTGATCTTTATACACAATTATACTTATGTTGTATTTAGTCTATTCAATTACACAAAACAAACCATTACAAATTTATAAACCACAGAGAATTCTGTATTGAGGATATCTTGATCACCACTTTCCTTTCTTAAAATTGTAAGCTAGACTTCTCAAATCTTCATAAAGTCACTACCACAAACAACCAGCAATAATAAAAACTTAACAGCTTTTATTGATACATGTAACAATCATTTAAGCATCAGCAATAGTAACTTCAACTTCCACTCCAGGTTCAATGCTGATAGAAGTTATCTGTTTGACAATCTCTGAAGGACTGTGTAAATCAATGAGGCGCTTATGTATACGCATTTGGAAACGATCCCAAGTTTTAGAACCTTCACCACATGGTGTTTTTCTTGTAGTGATTCGCAGTGTCTAAAATGTAAGCAAAAAGATGTATTCAATAACCAAACTATTTCTAATACAATTTAATAATTTGATATATAAGAGAAAAAAATTAAACTTTCCACAAATTAGATACCTTAGTAGGCATGCGAACAGGGCCTTTCACTTTTAGATTTTTTTCTTTAGCACCTCTGATGAGATCTGCACAAACTGTAAAAAAGCAAGAATTTTAACTAAACCTTACAGTCACTATAGCATTGTTTTGGATGTTGGCTCAGAATAGCGTATAAACTTATCATAGTAGTTCAATTAAGCATTTGTCCTCATTGCCAACTATATAATAATATTAATATAATCAATGTATAATGTTTTATTCTATATCAACAATAAAAACTTAATTCAAACCTTAATACAACAGCCAAGCACATCAATGCTGCTTTATGATTCAATAATACAAAATATGAGCCAACAAAAATTATTTTGATATCTCCATGTCTGTGTAATCAAAAACAAACTTGGATAATACCATGTAAACTACCACCATTTAAAAATATTTTGTTCTATTTTATGACGTACCCTTTTCAAGAGACTTCACATTGCGACTTGTCAAAGTAATTCTGATTCGATGAATTGCTACTTCTTGTTCCACAGGGGCCTTCCCAGTATCTTTAAATGCCTAAAACAAACCACCAACATGAAAATTAGCAATTCAGCTATTTTTTAAGATCAGATATTTTCAAGAAGACTAAGTGCTGGATTAGGAGAAATCTAATGAAACTGAAAACTGTACTTCTGGGACCCAAACAAAAAACTGTGAAAGAAACTGTTCAATTTTTGGTTTGCTTTACACATTAGTAACCGTAGAATAAGAGACAAATTTTACTATCAAAGAAAACTAAATAAAGGCTTTACAAATAGTACTTATATTTTATTCCAGGATTTGTTGACAGGGAGTAGTACTCTGCTTCAGACAGAAATGACATCTTGGTATATATTTGCCTGTGCTCTTTTGATAAGAGTGTCTGCAATAAAACTTTTTTTCAGACTGTTCAGCAGTCTGTGCGTTCTTTGGAGAACAGGTTTCCCTAATGAAGGATGCTCAGTTTGCTTCTAGTAAGAGGAAATCATAACTGTGGGACTGTTTTAATCAAGCACAGTCAAAATTATGCCATTTTTAACTACATTGACTGTAATGAACTACATTGACTGCAATATGAAAATCTGTCATAATGAGTAGTTTAACTATAACTTTAGCCAGAACTGTGATAATCCATGTATTATCTTATTATACCAAGAGTATGTTCTCAAATACAAAAATAATCTTTAAACTTTTAAATTAAGGAGCAATAATTTGACAGTACTGTAATGAAGCGATACGAATTTCCTCTTTCAGTCCCAATTATCATTGCTCATACCAAAGGGGGAAAAAAGTACTCCCCCTTCCCCCGTCTTTGAAAACCTCCTGGTTTTCGTGTTGCAAATGCAGAAATACATGAATATTTATACCTAAATAGGAGAGGCATGGGAAATAGCTAACTTAGGAAAAGGAACCATGGGAAAGGAACTTAGCCTGCTTTGGTATAATTCTAAGCTTTAGTACCGTCTCCAATTTTGGATACATTTTAAGACTTCTGAGAAATCGGAAGCCGTACTATTAAGTATTTAGGTAGCTCCTTCCCACGCGTTTCACTAGACCATCTGCAGGGCTTTTTCCGACCCCAGTGGCGAAAAAGTTGCCTCAGGGCAACAAAAGACAAGCAGCAGTCCCTTCGGCCCTTTCACTCCCCAAAGAACAGGCTGCGTTCTTTCTAGTCTTCTATCGAGTCAGGAAGTCTTTGGGCTGCCAGAGCGGCCAGCGAGCACGACGCAGGCGCGGACAGGAAGGAAGGCGGCCTAAGAGCTCTCGTGCCGCTCGATTTCTTGCAACCGCCCCCCCCCCCCCCCGCTTCGGCGCGGGGTTCTACCCTGCTTCCTCACCATAGTTGCCGCGAAGCCTTCCTGACCGACTTAATCCCGGCCGAAGTGAGCACCAGAGGCCCAGGGAACAGCGGTGAGCCAGGAATCAAAGAAACAACTACAGCACAGACAACCGCCCAAAGAAAGAACGCGCTCAAGAGGCACCCCTTATATAGTCTGAGCAAGAACTATTCCCCGCCTCTTGCCCTTTGTCCCGGAACTGATATCGTTACGCCCGGAAGCGTAGTGGGTAGCGGAAGATCGGCAGGCGCCCCCTCAGAGACCGAGGGTGCGCCTATTGGTGCCGGAAAATTGGAGGATTGGGGGTTTTGTTTTTTGTTTTCCTCTCCCGCCTCGGCGGGATAGAAGCGTCGCCTGGGCAAGGCGGCGCTCTCTCCTGTCACTTTTTAAATTACTTTGGAGGAGAGTAGTGAGCCCTATTGCGTCAAAATAGGCTATGTTTGATATTAGCCATTAGGAAATCTGTCCGAAGCCACTGACTGATTTGCGTTCGAGTAAATGTGTAGAGTGGCTCAGTGTTTCTCAACCTTAAGTTTAAAGATGCGTGGATTTAAACCCCAAGACTTCAATCCTGGAAGTTGGAGTCCATTTATCCTAAACTTGATTGATGTTAAGAAACACCGTTTAGACGTTAATGTCCACCAGGAAAGCTACTCTTGAGATAGAGTACTTAACTATTTAGGTGCCACAGCACGCACACCTTCACCCAGAAACACACTTGGGCTAAGAGGAGAGTTTTCCAGCTCTTAGAATCAAGCAAGGAATTTGGTGTGGTGTTGGTTTATTATTACAAAGGAGCTGGGCATCAAAATGACCCCTTAAACCCTGAAAGAGTAGAAGCAAATTCTTTTTGTAAAGTTTTCAGCGGAACAGCATGGATAGAAGCACGGAGTCGATTCAATTTGAATTCTTTCCTCTACCCCCTTCTAACTTTTTTTTTTCCTTTAGGATGCTGAGGCTATCGGGCTAACGATATGGATATCTGTAGCTTGGACTTACCTTCTGCTAAAACCTAGCCGACTTTGACCAATTAAAATAAAGATTAGATTTTGATTAGTATTTGGACAGTAGACCACGAGATTAGGGTTAAGCAGCAGGCCACTTTATATAGTTGCCAGGAGTATTCCTGCAGTGTTCCACTTTATTTTATACTGACTTCCAGCATCTGAAAGCAATCATGGTTATTGGGCTGTTATACTCCACCCGCCTCAGACATTGCAATGGAAAATTTCAGGATCTTGTCATTTACTAAGACTAGAAATCTTTTCCCCATTTTCTCTGGAGAAGAAAAGCAAATAATAAAAATAAAAATTGCAGTCATTCCATAGTATTTTCACATTTTGTAAAGTACTGGAAGCATGTATTTATTTCTAGTAGACATCTAAATAACTAGATATCTTTATGTATTTCAGATAATTGAATTCATCCTTACTACACTTGGTTAACATGTTTAAATTACTACAATTATCAGGGGGTCCTAGTTGGTAAGAGACATGCTGCCTGGGAATTTTGGAAAACGTAGTCCAAAGTGGTCGACTGCATATTTTTAATGAACTGATATTTCAGCATTATGATACAAATGCAATCTTAACAATGCTAAAATATCAGGCCATTAAAAATAACTAGTGTAAGTGATATTTATATTAAGTGTTTCAGATTCTGCAAGGAGAGTTTCAAATACATTATTAAATTATGAATAAATTATATTAAATAAATTATTAAATTATTACCATTAAACTTAATTACACTGGTACTTTGGTACTCATTAATTGGTTCCAGGACGTGCGATAAGTAACAAAAACAATTCGAATCAAACATTTTTTTCCAATAGTCATTTTATTTTTTATTTACTTTACCAATTGAAAAACACTGTATTTTTGTTAACTTATAAATTTATGGTTATGATAGAATGGCTCCATAAACAAAAAAAAATATGATTCTTTAGAATATTACAGCTTCTCCTTAATGTATAGATAGCTTCAAATTGTCAAAAGTTCAGAGGAGAAATAAAAAAGCCTTTTCAATTTCAGTTGATGGAAACCTTTTGTTTTCATAATATCGTAAGTAATACTAAAGCAAAATTGGTAACCAACTGTTCAGTATTGTGAACTTAAATTAGCCAGGAATGGTGTTACTGTGCCAATAAGCCACTAGATGGCTATATAATCCCTGAATTAAATCACTATTTTTGCAAGAGATATTGTCATAATTTGGTGGCCTAGTGATGAAGATGCTTGCCTTCTACTTGGAAGTTTGAGAGTTCAATCCTAGATAGCAGCAGATATTTCTCTCCTAGGATGCAAAGAAAAAAATATCTGCAAGTTCCATGTTAACCTGTAAGAAAGTATAAATGTGACTTTAAATAGTGTGTGAAAAAGTACAATAATAATATCTCAGTGCAGAGGTGAGATGATAGCACATGAAGAGTGTAAAATTCTTGTTCAAGGAATAATATACACAAAAAGTCTACAATGCAGAATAGAAACAGATTGCTTTTGAAAAACAACTTTTTTAAAAAAAGTTTGGGGTTTCAGCAACCTTAGGCAATTAGCAGGAAATTAACATTTACCTAAATGAAAACAGGTTAGAAAATATAGGGAATATAGGAGAACATGATGTTATCCTAGATTGTACCGTGACATTTTCCAAAAGTTGCCAATGGCAAATCAGTTGCACAGTGTTTCCAAGGAAATTTTATGGATGTGTCTGAAGTCAAGAAAAGTTGAGCTATGTTTAAAGACTTACCTTATAGTATAGTATATGCTTAGCAGCTAAATTTACTGAAGTAACATATGAAACACAGTTGAATGTCTTTTTTTGTTTGTTTTAGGTTTCTGAGCTGAGGTAGAAGAATTCTACTGTGGAGTTTAAATAAGAACATAGATGTAGTGGAAATAATAGAAAATTGGTGAAATGATGTGAAACACTGAGTTGTGGATAAACTAATAAAATGAGAGGGATGTTAATTGTTCTATGTCAACAAGAGCATAGTATGGTATAAAAATATTCATATTAGAGGACATAGAAAATCAGCTTCTGGACACAGCATCTAGTCATTACATTTAGGAGCAGGAATAATTATAAAGAGAGTGTAAGGAAGATTATTTTGATGGAGATATGCAGAATACATTGCTAGGCAAAAGAGACTGAAGCATTTTAAAGCCAAAATAACATGTGGAAGCTGCTCAGGCAGCTGCTCTCTTTCATTGAAGAATGAGGATGACGATGAAGACGAACAGCACAATCATACTTGCAATATTTTTTTTAATAGTTTCAAGTTCTAACATTCCTATGGAATTTCCTGCACTAATCTACCTACCTGGGGCTGATATGATAACAATCAGATACAGGAATATTTTTCTTTGGGTGCTTTTATGTATTTGTTTACAGGTGCAAGTAGATATTAGCTAAAGGATAATCACTTATAAGCTGGAAAAAATCAGGTAAGCTAGAAGTCTTATTTCAGTATTCAAAAACCTGTATTTTCATATATTAATAGCACATCTTGCATAGCAAGTTACCCAATATTTTATTTTCTGAAATATATCATAGGAGAATTTTAGATATGGCAGGGGAGTGGAAAATTGTCAGCAAAAATTTAAAAGCGCCAGCTGATACCTGATTTTTTAATTACTATTTAGTGATTAAACTGTAGCAGCTATTTAAATCTCTGAAATACAGATTTCAGAAAGCCATACTATTATAAAGACTGTACTTATACAAAGATTGGAATTGTAACTATTCAACTCTATCAGTTTTTGTAAAAACACAACCTATAACATTAGATATTGATATATTTATAGAAATAGACACTTCTGCCTAAGCAGAAGCCGTTGGACACATTATTCTCTTGAAAGACACACTGAACTGTGATCATGTGATTTATAGGGAGAAAGGATTAAATTAAAAGCTCACATAATTGATCACAAATTCAGTAGCCATAAATTCCTATTTAAATAGTTCTTTGTTATTCTGTTCTTAGTTGGCCAAATTATTTATATTGCTAAATAAGTTACTAAATGTAATCAATAAAAGTTAGGTTAAATAGATTAAGGACATTTTTGGTTTATCTTATTTTTTTGATGCTTTGTAATTCTAATTTAAAATAAAAAATAGTATTGTTCAAAATTTTAAAGATAAATATAATGCATATTATTTTATAAAGAAGAGTAGTAGGAGCAAATATTTTCTTCAACATTTGGCTTAGAGCTTTGTATAGATATATATCACAAACCAAACTCGTTTTTAATATTTATCAGTCTAAATTTATTTTATTAAAAGTAATTTCCACTAATTTCAGTAGAATTTAAATTACAAGTATACATAGGATTAGATTAGCATTTGTTCTCTGAAATGCGCCACAAGTATGCTGCCTTGGAAGTATCTTTAGAATTGCATATTTTCTTTTCAAATGAACAAAACCTTTTGTAATTTTTTTTGTACACTTGACAAATATTTTTTAGAAAGTTTACAATTTATTTGATGCAGAAAGTATAGGAAGTAACTTCTTTTAAAAGATCAGTAAAATAATATAACCTTGATTAATTAATGAGACCAATTTAAATATAAGTACAAATTCTTGCATTTTTTATATAGAAGAGGGCATCGAAGGAAGAGAAATAACATATGTGAACAATTTCTACAATAACTTCCTTCCCAATTTCCATGGTAGAAATGAATGAACACCATCCTACAGTTATTTGGTATTGTAAAAATTGTCTCAGAAAATATATACAAAAATTGCAGTTAAATATCTTTCTTATTTATGGTTTTCAATTCATACACAAATGAACACTACCATGTTTAAAGTTACATATATATTCTTTACATATTTTGAATTGCAGTAATTCAAAAATAGTCAACATTTTATTGATAAGTCATATAATGTTTAATGGGGCAGGGAGAATAGCTCATCATAATTTGTCCAAAAGTTCACAGCACAAATTTTTGGGCCCTTTTTTTTATTGTGTTAAGAGATGAATGCATCTTTCAAAAATAAATAAATAATTAAGAAACCGAATACTGTGAATCCTAATGAGCAGAAAAAAACTTGTCACTTTTTAAAATAAAGAACCTCATGTCTAGAGCATATTTATTTAAATATATATATTTCTGGAAAGTATCAAAGTTAAGATCAATAACATATTCATTAGCTAGGAGAAAGATAATAAAAGTAGCAAAAGATAAGAGAAAATCTGTTTATACTGCTACAGGCAAGCAATGAAGATCGTGAAGGAGACATTTTGCACTAGGACGCTTGGCTACATCAGCTCCCCAACAACTTGCAATTACTGTCTCAAGTTGTTGGCCAGTGGCTGAACCTTTAAACACAGCTGCATTTAGACAGGGGCGCAGGTTACATGCTACCACAGAGTAAAGTATATACTGGCGCTCACCTAGATAAGGCTCTTGTTGTGTTACCATTTGCCAGAGAGTAATAGCAAAAGAATAGATATCTGCCTTGGGTGTGATTTTCTCACCTTTAAGAAGTTCAGGAGCACGATGTGTGTATGTTCCCCCTTGATAAAGATGTAGTCCTGAAGATTCACTATCTTCTAGCTTTTGGGAGCATCCAAAGTCTCCAATCTTACAAACATTATGTTCTGTGACGAATATGTTAGCAGGTTTTAAATCCAGATGTACAATTAACTGAGAGTGGAGAAACATTAACCCTGCCACAATATCACAGGAGTAAATGACAGCCTGAGCTATATTCAAAAACCCATGGTAACATTTAAGGCTATCATTGTTATTTCCTGTTAAATAACCAGTCCCATAGATAACATGATGTAGAGTGCAATTACCTGCATATTCCATAATTATGGTACCCAAACTATCCTGACTAGCAGGGGTACATGTGCTAGCAGCTACTATGTGTACCACATTGTTATGGTCAAGACGTGCTACATTTAGTTCTGCCCAGAAGCTTTGCCTTGATGCCAAATGGTTCTTACTGCATCTCTTCACTTGTTTTACAGCCACTGTAGCTCCGTGGTAAGTTGCTTTGTAGACAGAACCAAACCCACCAGAGCCCAGGAGATTCAGGAGACATAATTGATCCCAGTCGATTGAACACCAAGCTAAGCGAGGGGGTAGCCGACGAATCCTAGACGTGCTTCCCACCCCAAAGAATTTTTCTCCTTTAGCAGGACAGACCAAAGGGCTACTGCAGGGACGTGCATTCACAGATGGAGAGAATTCCAGGTGGAGAAGACGACTAAGAGGAAGAGGGGATGGCATGATTATCTAAGGAAAAGATTAGGCAAAACTAGATTAACAAAGAGGGAAAATGTTGCTTCTGAAATAGAAAGTAAAGGCAAATTCAACTTTTTTTGTATACAAGTTATTATATGCTTTTCATAAAAGCTATTATCAGATAATAAATGCCAATCAGTTTTAGAGGATAGGTAAAACTAAAGGTTTCCCTGTCTAGTCATGTTCGACTTTAGGGCGGACTCTGGTCATTTTTGTTTCTTGGCTGAAGGAGCCAGTGTTGTTCAAAGAGATTTTCCATGGACATGTGACCAGGCAAAGGTATATGGAACGCTGTTACCTTCCCACTAAAGTGGTACCTATTAATCTACTTGCATTTGCATGCTTTTCAACCTCTAGGTGGACAGGAGTTGGGCAGGAATGGGAGCTCACCGCATTACGTGGTGCTCGACACAATTCTCTGCCATAGTTTTCTTATTTTAAATTGTATGGCAGGTAAACATCTGCAGGAATTTCATTCTTGTGAAAAGAAGTCAACTCTGCATTCTTGAGCAGCAGTTAAAAGCAAAAAGTCCCCTGGAAGTGATAATTTTATGGAGCTACATAACTGAATAACAAAGTATTTATTATCTGCAATTTTATAAAACATAGATTGTTTATATACGACAATTCTGGGTATTTTAGGTATGCTTTTTAAACAAGTACTATGAGTGAAATTAAAGGCAACATTTGACTTGTTGCAATTACTTCATTAACAACACTCATTCCCTTTTATAAACCAAAGTGGTAACCACTGGCACTAATAACAGTTTTCCTTCAGAGGTAAATTGCTTCAGCGGGAATCTTGCTGAGATCAGAACAACAGCAGAGATCAAAGGGTTACTTCTTTCCTCGATTGGCCTTTCAATAGCTGCTGAATTGTAAATCACTGTAAAAGTGAGCCTCAGAGGGTCAATTTTAAGAACTAATAGTAGTCACTGACTGATATGATACATGTTTTGCAAGTAAAATGGTAAAGTCCATTTTACTTGTAAGAACACAAAGAACACAAAAATGAGCATAGATAAAAATATATATGCTGTTAGTAGGAGTCATAAAAAAGAGAAGCTCAATTGTGTAACTGGTCATAAGAACCCCCACAGCTGATCAACTTGATAAGTAGTATATTTACAAACTTCTTAAAATAATACAGAACATAGGTAGTAACAAATTATTAAACTTTTAAAATTTGAAGTACTAGAATATTTAAGACCTACTTATGGTAAGCTACTTTATCAAATTCTTTCTTCAGATGACAAATAGGTGCTAATCGGTTTTCATGAGTTCTGTGAAATCCTATTTTTTTTTAATCTTAGCTACGGTTGGTGCTCTTTAAGGGATCCTCATATTCAGTAGAAAGTTGCTACTTGCCTTGTAGTGTTTGGATCCTTATCTCCAAAATACTTATATAAGTTCAAAGTTAAATAAGTATGCTAACTGTTCAGCAACAATAATTTCTGATGATCCATCTCTGCATGGGCACAATCTTTAGTTATAAAGGATTTTCTTATATCAACCTTCAAGGATTGTTGACGGATAACTATCAAAACAAGTGAAAACTCTCTAATACTATGGGAGAATAAATTTGAGATACTAACCTACTTATGCAGTAAACTAAATAGCTATTACGGTACTTCAAAGAAATTATATTCTTCTTAACCTGGGCTGGACAGAGTCAAATGGAGATAACTGACTTCCTAACCCTAATTATATTCCATAAGGCGATTAGGCTAGAAGTTTGGCCATGAAATGTTTAATGGTAACTTGAATTAGTTATGTTTAATAGCATATCAAATTTGATCCTGTGTTCGAACAAGTCTGTAACCAATCTCCTTTACTTGAAAGAGCTAATTAGTTAATATGCAATTATGCTAATCCTTTTTTTTCTTTCCTTTGTAGAATAGTTATACTTTATAGTAACAATAAAATAATTATACTTTCCCAGTTGCTGGTTGTAGGTTAGATTTTGCTATTGCTATTAAGTAGAAAATATCTGGTTTTCATGTTATTTTGCATTCACTGAATTACAACCAATGTCCTGTCTTGCAAAAACAAAGAGAAAAAATGCTATTAGTTTCTTAGTGGAATTGCTAATTGGTATGTGATAGCATTTGTGATGCTATGTAACTTTTTCGATGTATAACTAAAAATAAAAATAGAAGGAATAAAGGTTCTACAAAAACCAAACATGTTTAATTCTCAGTCTCATGAGAACTCCAAAATCTTTTAAAAACAAATGCACATTTCTCCTTGAAGAATGCTTGCAAAGAATGCTTTAATTGAGCATAATGGATATGCACTGAACAAAACACTTTATTACCTTTTCTATTTTTCCAGAATGGATATAATCTTCCATGTATAGAGAAAGGCAGAAGGTAGTATGCTATTCCTAACTCTAAAGAATTCTTTCCTTTTGCTCAACATGCTCACATAATTCAGAGATTTTCAGGTGTTTATGATAATAAATATTTTGGAGCTATCTTAGGAAGCTGATTTTGGCTTGTAATTCTACATTTTCCACCTTTAAAAAAGGTTCATTTTGGCTTGATTAGCTATTCTTTAAATAGACCAATGTTGGGTAATTAATTTTGGGTAATGTTGGGTAATTAATTTTTTTACAGTCAAGGCCAATGGAGAAGCATTGTCATCCATTAAAGTGAGAGGTGCAAGTTTCACTGAGAGAAACAAAACTTTTAACCATAACTCAGAACTTCCCTCCAAGCGCCATGTTCAGTTTTGGGCATACCTATTTCATATCTGATATCTTCATTAGAGATTAATGCAATAAGTATTAACTTTAAAATTTTAGTTTATAGAACCTCATTGGGAGTGTTTTTAACAAATAGTCAACCTGTGTTACATACAAGATCTTGCCCTCTTCAAAGAGTTTGACCTTAAACACTTTAATGCCTTCAGGAGTAAACTCTTCTGATACAGAAGAATCTTCTACTGTAGCTGATGTACATATAAATGAGCTTTCCAGGATTCTGAGTTATGGGATATTGTCCTAAGGTATTTGAATGAGAGTGCTTCCTCTCATAAGCACTCTCACATGAATTAAGGTTTAATTTATGGAGATCACAAAATAGGTAATAAAATTTTAATTCTCTTACATACAAGCAGACATCCGAACATTTGCAGGATCATCAATTTTCTCAAGGTTTATTCCCAAGATTTTCAAAGGATCTATTGGGTCTTCGGAGTTGAGTCGAGTCGGTTAATAGGATACCATTAACACTAAAAGTCATCTAAGGATTTGGAGGTTGAATATGTTAATGATTCTCAAAATGAGAGGACTTTAATGGGGAAAAAAGCCCAGTTATGTTCATAACAGTTAGCTTTCATGTTTGGGTGTGGAGATTGGGTGTAGGTAATGAGCTAAAGCTTTCTTAGGCAAAATAGACTTGGAAGCCATGTCTGCATTAGACATAGTTAATCTGTCTTTGGAGGATCATTGTTGTGTGTTTGAAGGTGCCCTGCAAAAGATTTGGCTAATTCAGTCTCAGGTAAAGGGTATCTAGCAATGGATATGTATTTGATTCATTTAAATGATATCAAATATTATCAAATATTATTAAATCTTACCTTTGAAAGCATCCACTCTTCCCACAAAAATTCAGCCCTTGGAGCTTTAGGACTTCTACTTTGGAGTGTATGATTCAGATTTGGTTAACTTTAAGTTAACTACTTCAAATTGATTCCAAGAACAAGTCAAAGCAATGTTTATAAAGGACTGTAAGCTTTTGCAGAATTGTTCCTCTATCTGATTATATTTGTCACCTGAAGCCTTGTTTTTAATCATCAGTGGTCTGGTTGAAGAAATTACTCTGATAGGTCATCAAAGCCAAGAATTCCCTCTACAGGGAAGCTTACCTGGCCTTTCGTTAACTCTCATTGAACTAAAGAAGTAATTTTTGTGCCATGTATTTGGAGTTCTTATACTTGTACTATAATAGCTACTTTCTATCTAAAGCTTTTGCACTAGGTTATGATGCTGAACTAGAAACTGAGAAATAGTAAGTTCGAGTCCTTTTGTAGGAATGGAAGCTGCAAGTAGTAGATGTATATCTACAAGTAGTAGTAATGTATAGCTACAAGTTGTAGTACTAAGTTCCTGAACTGGAGATAGAATTGGGTTGGATGATGTTCAAGGTGCTTTCTGATCCTTATATTAATCTGTCATTTAAATTTTATTGAACCTTTAGAATTAATATTACATTACGATGAAAAGCAATGACTTCAAGTAACAGGAATGGCTTTTTTTAAAAACTGCCATTTCCTATTATAACATGATTATCAATGTTAAGCATAAAAATCCCAAATTAAATACTACTCATATAAATTGGCAAGTTGCTGAATTTAGAATTGGATAATGATCACAAATCTCTGACCTGAAAATTTTAATTTAGAATTCTGTACTGCCTGCCTGCTGTGGATTTAAGGTTAACAAAATGTTTAATACAGTTTGTCTACACAAGAGGGCAATCTTATCTTTTATTTGGCATGAATGCAGCTAAAGAATAATTCTGAACAATCCATTTAAAAGTAATTTCATTAAATTGCTAGTATTGATAGGAAAGAATCACATTAGATTTTTATCCTATAAATGGAAACATATTTATTACTCTTGTTTATCAACTTCACTCAACATTTCCTCTATTATGTTCAATACACTAAAGGCTGAGAATATAGGAGTTCATGCTGGGATAAGGACATATTCCATATACTGGGATATAGATTGACATACTTAACTCACTCATACCACAGTGAGCTCCCAAATGAATTACTATAGCACACTGTACATGGGAATGTCCTTGAAGGGTATCCGGAAGATTCAGCTGATGTACAATACAGCAGTAGGAGCCATTATATGTGCCTCAAGCACATGTGTGCATATCTTACCTTTCCGTTCCATAAGCTGCTTTGGTTGCCAGTTTGATTCTGGATATAATTTAAGACATTGGTTGTAACCTTCAAAACCTTACATCAGGGGTGTCAAACTCATGTAGTCACAGCGGCATCACATATTGTATCGTGACTTTTCCTCCCCTTCGCTAAACCGGGCAGGGGTGGGGCCAGCACGATGTATCCAGCCCACGAGTTTGACAGCCTTGCCCAACATGGCAGGGAATCAGGTTATTTGAAAGAATACCTCTCCACAATTACATCCATTCATCTCATCAGGGCTGGCAGAGGGGAATGTTATGGTCCTAGGTGCTGTTTGATGAGGCCCAGAAAGGCACCCACCTTCTGGAACATCACCTCTCTCCATGGTAAGATTGGACAAAACTTGTTGGACCTCTGGAAGTTCCTCAAATTTGGGTTTTGCCATCAGGCTTGGAGAATCCCATGGAAGTGTGGTGTTAATTAATTGGCTGGTGTAAGTGTAGACTGCATTCTTCTCTTTTTGTTATGTTTTAATGGTTGAATTATGTTGATAGTTTCTATTTTTAATTGTGTAGGCCTCCCAGACTCACATGCCAGTAGGATGGGTGATATAAATTTGATAAATAAATGTTATTTGTGAGGGAATCCCTTATATCTGTTTCAAATTTCCATTGCAAAGTGAAGAGGAAAAACCCAACCTATGAATCACAAACTATTTTATTCCCATATCAAAAAAGGCTTAGCAGGTTATTCTCAATTAAGTGTACACTTATGAAGAAACAGGTTTTGCTAGATTCACTCAACTCATATTTCATGTTTCCAATACGAAATGGTGTCAATTTAAAAAAACCTGAGCGGATCCGAATAACTGTTGTGATAGATTCTATGAAATATAAAGCTTTATAAAAGAATTCCTATTTCTGATTTAATTCAGTTACGCTTGCAGAACACAAGTAGAGTTTACAGTCCTCTGGATCTTGAGCTTTAATACTATTTTTCACCATTGACTTTATAGCAGTGTTTCCCAACCTTGGCTGTGTCAACTTCCACTCCCAGTATTCCACAGCCAGCATGACCATTGAAAATTCTGTGAGCGGACCCCCACATATCTAAAAATGGCCAATGTTGGGAAACACAGCTTTAGGGGATTTGGCTACTGGAAACTGAAGGCAGTATACACTCACTTCAGCCTCTTCAGCTTACTAGAATTGGTAATGTTGAATAAACTGAATCTTCCAATATTAGTCTAAACCTTTATTTGCACAATGATTTGTTTAGGTACTGTATAACAGTGCATTTGTTTCACTATTGAAATTTAGAGGAAAATAGATTCATATAGAAATTAGTATAATACTTTCAAATTGCTGGATTGACCACTAATATTAGAAATGGAAGAGCTCATAGTACTATAAAATATCTATGACCATGGCTTTCACATATTTCAATTTCACAAAAATATGAGCTTGCTCTCAACCTAATCTTTCTAAAATATTCTGACCATCCTCTCTGTAATAAGATTGTTATCTATATAATTTGCAGATAGCAGGGTTAGACTATTTTTATTTGAATGGATTCACACATTGTACAAATTATACGAAGTATTTTGTTTTGGGCTTAGCATTTTGTGGGAAACAATTGATGGTTCCCATCTCATATTTTTCCGTTTCCCCCATCTTTCAAAAGGTATTCTTTTTAATAGCCAACATACTGGAGATATTGTTTTAATTGTGATTTTTCACCGAAACATTTTCACATTTAGGGCTGCACAGCTTTGCTTTGTGATCTTAAGGGCTTAAGGCTACACGAAGCTGCCAGTGTTCCTTCTGAGCTCTCCCCACAAGCATGGGTAAATCTTCCAGTACCCACTTTTCATGGAGGAGAGACTAAAAGTCAAAGTATTTCAGAAACATGATACGCATTTCATTAAGATTCTCAAAACACAAAAACAATTCTGGACTAAGCTACTATTAATGTTGAACCCTCACAATGTTGTCCTCAACAGAAACTGCACATTCTTTTATAAGGTTTTATAAAGTTTTGTGTTTTGGAATAGTGGAGGAAAGTGAAAGCATTTTGAGGTGGGAAAACAACAGCAGAGCCAGTTTGGTGTAGAGGTTAAAACATCAGGCTAGTGTCCAGCCCCACCTTAGGCACAAAGCCGGTGACCTTGGGCTACACACTTTCTCTCAGGCTTAGGAAACAGCTGTGGCAAGCCATTTCTTAAAAACCTTGCCAAGAAAACAATCTCCAGGAATTAAAAACTGATTCAAAGCCCAAAAACAAAACAAAAGTCCAGGATAATCTGTAAGGTGTTCTAAGCTGCAGCATGGGACTTTTTTCTCTCACATACAGGAATTTCTAAATGTGGGGTATGCATTTTACCCAGCAGTTCCCCTTATTCTCAGGTCAAATGATACAGTGATGCTATTTATCATTCTTCTTTCAAATAGTAAAATTGATAATTATCCACAAATTTAAAAAGTAGCTCGAAGACATTAGTGGTTACCGCAACAACAGATAAACAACATACAGCAGCTTAAATCCAGGCATATTTTGTACATAACTAAAACCATTTGTAGTTTTATTGATATTTTGAGAAGTTCACATACTTTTTTGTACAGCAAACATAACACTGTAGGCCGCAAGAAGCTGCAGCACTATTGTTTAATAGCAGCAAGTTATATTTTTATCAGGGTATGTGGACAATAAATAGTCTGTTTCTTTGGATATGAATGTCTAAAATGAAGTTCTGCTGCAGCTTCATAATGTGATAGCTATTTTACAGAGCTTATACACAAAAATATATATGCAATCTTTTGTCTATATTTTATACAAATACAACAGTAGTTTGTGAATACATTGTAAAGTACATATACATGATAAGCAACACAAATTTCCATATCACAGGATAGTAATTTTAAATGAAATACACGAATTCAGTCTGGAATGCATTTTTCTATTTTGACTCAAAATGTGTTATCGCTGAAACTTTTTAGCACACAAGTTCAAACATTTCTCACTATCTAAAAATATAGTTTCAGCAATCCAAGCTTGTTTCAGATGTCATCCTTTTTATGTTAATTCCCAGTATGTCAATATTTAAGGACTTTTATAAACAAGCATGTTCTTCACTTCACACCATATTAAAAGCCCCATTCATTTTAGTTTGGACGATAGGTTTATTTGGGCATATATGTCCACGTTTCTACTTTTTGCAAGTGGGTATGAAAAAATTGTGGTATACAAAATTCATTAATGACAAATTAAGTCACAGTATAAAAATATACATCTATAAATCTAGTATAGGCCTTTCTCTATGGATAAAAATACATCAATCTAAATGAGACAGGGAGATCTGTAGCACCATGAGAGGAGTTGTATCCCAAGTTATATTAGCAGCATGATCCACTATAATATATTTGTAGGAGTGTTTCTGAGAAGATAAACATTCATTCTGGTTCAATTGTACCACTGATGCAGATACTGAAAAATCTTTGCATGCAGTTAACAATAGTTCTATGTTAATTAGGGTTAAATACTCATTGAAAGTCAAGGACTTACAACACGTGGGCACCTTTATAAAGGTGAATGGTATGTTAATCAACATGACTTACTTTAAATGATCTCTAATTTCAAATGGGTGGTTAACTTACTGTATACTGATATGTTGATAGGCAGCTGTCATTCATTTACATTTAATGTAAATGTAGAGATCTTTGTACTCAGAGGCACATTATTTTAACCTGATCAACCAGTGTATGAGACAAATAATTAAGAGCTTTATCCTTTTCTCTTTTTTTATGTTAATAGGCATAATATCAGCCTATGTTGAATTTCAACAACAGCATTGCGTGGCAGGATTATCAAACTTTGAAATTCTGTTTATTAACATTCTGAAGATTTCTCTTCTATGAATAACGCATAGAATAAATTTCACTAAACTTAAAAGGTATTCCAAATAAAATGTACAGGGCTGAGCTGTTAGCCTAAAACCCTGTGTTTAATGTCATTCCTATTGAATTATATGGGATTCCGCTAACAATTGTGGGCACATGACTGCAACCTCCAAGTTCTATGTATACACTTAAATACTGTTAACCACTCAATTATTGGACTGATATTAAATGGCAATAAAAGATATTGTTGAAACGTGTAAACCTAGGAATCTACTGTAAAACTCTTTAAAAAGACACTCTAGTTCTGTGCAATAGAGCAAATTGATAAAAAAGAATACTTTATGATGTACCTGTTAATAGTTACACTGTTTACCATATTGTACCCAAAGCATTATATCAAAGGCCTACATATGTCATCTAATGGCACTTGAAAAAGTAATATTTTTTAAAAACAAGCAGAAAGCATAATCTGCAAGAAATGTTTATAAGATTTATATTTTTGTTTTGAAAGTGCTATATCTTGTATTATGTGTAACACAGAAATTGATCGAGCTTTAGTTTAAAACACACACACACACACACACACACACACACACACACAGAGCGTAAAATACATATAAAGCTCACTAGGTAAAAGATCCTGAAAATATGTACTCTTAACATTCATTATTAGCTTAATAAAGCAATCAGGTCTGGCTCATGTTTTAGTCAGTATATGGTTTTTGGAAACCTCTACTGTCAAATGAATAAATCACTCTATTCCACAATTCACTACTAATAAAACATAAGCAAATTATAATTATATATATAATTATATATACATACATACACACACACACACACACACACACACACATATGGTACGTACGTACGTACATACACACATACATACGTACGCACGTACATTTTTAAATCCGTAGCATACAAAGTGTGGTGCATGAGCAGCCAGCACATACAACACTTCATTCTTAAGAGTTAATGTGGTAATTATAAAGTAGGCATTAAAATTGACATTTTAAAGTTGCCAAACAATGTCTCTGCTTAACTGATAGTCATAAAGCACTAGTGTGTAAATAACGCCCACACTGTCATTTTGCTTCCACATATATTCATACATCTTCAGTGACAGTCACACAAGGTGTAGCCATTAACCAAAGTACTAACTGAATGAGGTTCAATATCTTGTCTGAAATTCTACTGTTAATTTGAAATGCACCTGTTCTCTAAATAATCCCATTCCAGAACCTGAAAGAGCTGCCATAACAATATGGACCTTTAACATGGATCAAGGATTACTGGAAAAACTAGTTCTTATTTTTTAAAAAACAAGGTAACCAGCAACTAATACTGAAAACAGATAACATTGCTATAACATGCTTTATACATACCAACCCTGTCAAAAATTATAAGTAATGTAGTGGTAAATATGAAAAACGGATAGGTTAAAATTGGTTCATTTCACTTCCTTAATGAGTGAAATTTTGTTTTCAATTAACTGTCTAATGACAGCATTTTCCTAGGAACACAAATAATTATGAGTAATGAAAAAAACTGGGATAAATACAATGAAGCTAAAGCCAATTCTGTTTTTAAGGGTTGAAAGTAATCATCTACAAAAAAAGGCACATAAGGACATTTACATTTCTTGTAGAATATGAGTCCTTTGAAAAGATAAAGCCTTTTCCTTTCTGAAATACCCCCACCCCTAGGATTAAAATAATGGTGCTAAGAGCCTGAAAAGCAATATTGAACAAATCATTCCATTAAAGATACATTTTAGCAATCTGTTTCATAGAAACTAAAAGAAGCAATCATGCAGCAGAGCTAATGACTACTTTGAGAAAGTATTCTCACAGCATATTGGAGCAGCTTACAAAATTTGAAAAGGTCTTTTCCTTATTAATACATCCTTATTTAATGCCTTTGGAACAAAACACTTATAAAAAGTTACTATTCAGTAATAAAATTTAAATACATCAGTATAAAATAGTAAAATCATACCTGCATATTGCTCCTACAATAAAATAGGAACTTATGATACAAATATTGGGAGCCAAAGCTCCTTAATGGGAGCAACTTTGTTTCTGTTAAATATATTTCCTTTAACTACTCATGTATTTAACCACACTAATGAATAGAGATAATTATATGATTTAAAAGTGTAAAGGTATCAGTGGATGTTTCCAAATTACAGCAAAAGTACATTTTCCATTTTTATATCACAGTTTTTCTTTCTTTTGGTTACTGGGAATATAAGAATGTGTTTTGAAAAGGAATAGCATTTTTTTTGACATACAGCATGAATAGCTGTTTTGCTATTAGTTTTTCTAAATACCTTGAATATTAAGTAAAAGTGGCATAAGCAATATGCTTTTACTTCACTCCTGAGAGTCCTGTTTTAAATTCTTGGCACTAAAAATCACTAGCCAAATACCCAGGTGTGGTAAGGAAGATTACCATCAAAGATCTTGCACAGGGGTCAATATATGTCATGAAATACAACTCAAAAGTGATTAGCTCCAATGTAATTATGGAAAAAATATATTTGTGGATTTACATTCATTTTCTAACTTCAAATTGAAATCAACAACAAACTGAAACCTTTTGGCAGATTTTGACTCATCTTTTAAATACTAAGAAATGACAGATATTTACAGAATGATGAAACAAAAGTATTTATATTTCAAGGTAAGCTCTTAATTTTGTCTCTATTTAGAGTTGCCAATAAAGCATACTTTTTTTTTGCCAAATCATTCTTCTTTGTAATTGCACTTAAATGAAGAAATACATTTACACCCCTAATTGTGAAATTATTAAAAAATAATAATAATAGATCCTTCAGACCTTCTTAGAAATCTACATGTAAAAAGCTGAACAATTTTTTATACTGGTAACAAATGTACTAATTTATAAATCATTGTTTCAATTGTTTTATACATTTTTCATGAAATTAAATTTTTAATGTTTTGTTCTTTCTTAAAATTATCAGAAGAGCCACATTTAATTACCATAAAATTATCAAATCTCAATGAAGCTTTAAAAACAAAAGATCCATAACGTTCTGGAAATATTTTTTCCATAAACTTTTTAAAAATTGTGGATCTATTGGCAGTGAGGATACAGATTGTTTTAACAACCAGAGTAAGCAACTGTGAACAAACACATTCAAACTATTTTAAAAGTCAATTTGAATTTTATACTGGCTTAATGAGACTGGTACTGTACAAAAGTAGATTTACAAATGACATAGGCACTACAGTATTTAAAGTCATCTAAGGCATTTCTACAGATTTGTCACAAGGCCATTTTCTCATCTTATTGGAACGCTTGATGAAAACGTGGTAGAGTTGTGGTTGTGTTTAGACTGCTAGTGAAAGCTGCAGACAATGAGTGAAGAGACCCAAGACTAATACCATTACCAGGGTCTTGAAGGTCTTGTGCCTGTGGAGGAAGCTGAGTCATAGATGAGTGTGCCTCCTCTTGTGAATAACTCATTCCAAGATTTCCCACAGAAACAGAAGGATTAAAAGGAGGTCCATTTACTGGTATAAAATTGAATAACTGAGAGAAGTCCAGTGATGGGTTATTTAGAGGTTCACTTATAGAAACAGAACTTTTGGAAAGAGAAATATTCCCAGATCCATCATCTAGTGGACCTACTTGAGGATCCAATCCTAACTTAGATGATGATGCTTGAGAATCTTGGGATGAAGAAGGCATACCACTTTGCAGTTCCATTAAGTAACTTTCCATTTCCCCTTTCAATGGCTGGTCTTTCTCAGTCATAGAAACTGTATATGAGGTAGAACTGAGTGGATATTTTAAAGAAAGCTGGTGAGAAGGGTGGATTGATTCCATATCGATTGGACAAGGCATTCCTAAAGGTAATGATGTGGCAACCATTTGGTGTGCAGATGTTGAACTCTGCATGGACTGAAGTTGTGTGTTGTATAGATTTAATTGTAGAGTGTTTGTAAATGGCTTTGACATCAGTTCAGTGGAAGATAAAGACATCACTGGAAGCAGCTCATCCTTTATAGGCACAGAAACATTGCAAGTAAATGGGTCAAGAAGGTCCATTGGCTCTGTTTTGACCTTCAAAAGTTCTTGATTATGACTTTTCTTCATATGCCGTGTTAGATGATCCTTCCGGCCAAATCTCTGTGCACAATACTGACAGAGGAAGTCCTTTCTTCCAGTGTGTACAACCATGTGTCTTCGGACATCCTTTCGGGTGTAAAACCGTCGATCACAATGTTCACACTGGTGTTTTTTCTCCTTCACTCCACCTGATGATTTTCCTGCATGAGTTTTTAGGTGCTCCAGCAGCACCCCTGTGCTTTCAAATGTCTGCAAACATACTTTACAGTTGAGATCACCACTTGTTGCAGCATGCAAAGCCAGATGACGCTTAAATCCAAGCTTCGTATTGTAGTTCTTTCCACATTCTTCACACTTAAAGGCCTCTTTATTGGGATTATGTGTATGTAGGTGATTCTTTAGATGATCTTTTCGATGAAACATTTTCTCACAATAATTACACTTGTGGGTTTTCTCAGGAGAATGAGTAGCCATATGCCTTAAACACAGATATATTCTGTAAGTATTTATTTTGACCAGAAGGTACATATGCTCATTTTTACGGTACCTAAATACTAAATATTTTTGAAAGAAATTTACATGACATGTCACTACAGACAATACATATCATACTAAAATGTAGCAACACAAATTATAAGCTAATTTATTCAACTGATATTTTGATAATTTTAAGTTACATTAACAATTTATTATGTAGCATTACTTATTATAGCCATACCCAAAGTGTTCAGTTCATTCACTTCTTTGTAACAAGTTTATATAACTGAAAAGATTTAAACTTTTCTCTTCCAAAACACACACACAATATTCAGATTTGTTTATAATATTAAGCAGTGTAGTTTATAATTGTACAATTTGATGTCTAAATTAACATTTCCTCTCAGAACAGTCAGCTGAAGTGTACACATATATTAAAATGGCCAACACATAATATAATCTGAAAAATAAATAGAGTTTAATACCTTAGTAATTTGTACTTAGAAACAAAGGCCTTGGTGCAGTCTTGTTGTGTGCACTTGTAGGGCCTCTCTCCTGTGTGAGAGTATGAGTGAACCTTTAATTTCTCAACACTGTTAAAGGCCTTGTCACACAGTTGGCAAGGAAAGTTTTTTCTTGGTTTGGATTCACCACGCTTACGTTTCCCTGAAGGGACTTTCTGGGTATCTCTTACTTCTGACAAATCACCAGGAATGACAGTGGCCATCGCAGCCTAAACCAGGCCTTCTTGTTGGACACTTGGGAACTGCCCAACTCCACTAAATGATTTAGCTTTAGATGGCTTCTCAAGTTTCATGTGGTCGTTAAAGAAAGCAAAAGGGGACTGGAAAAAAAAATAAGAAACAACTATTTGTAACTACACTTAATTTTGAAGTTTACTTGCTATGTGATGCTTTTGATTAAAGCATATATAAAATTAGGTTCAGCTGGTCTAATGTAATATATGTAGGCGCTTTTTAGACTATTTATTACAGCTCAAAATTCACTGCTCAGGATGGACAGATCCACATGTACTCTGAAGTACCTCATACGTCTTTATAGGTTTTTGAACTAATTTATCTATGTTTCATTCAAATTTGGCATCAAAATTCAAGTTGGCTAATATATACTTCCAAAGATTGTTGTCTGAATCTTAGCATTGTAAAAAATGAATGCTATAGGATGGATACAGCAATATGGAAGTAATACTACAGAATAGGAGGAAGGTCTGCATTCTTGAAGGCTCTCATGTTTATATTATTAATTTTATTTTTACATCTCTTCTTCCTATATGGTTTGCAAGACAATTAGAATAGTCTTAAATAAAAGCAACAAACTGTAAAAAATAGGAAAAAAACCCCAAACTTTATATAAAAATAAAAGCAGAACAGGCAATCCAAACGATTCTTATTATTTGAAAATTAGAAAAAGTTTAACCAAGCTCCTTCTTTAACATCTTATCCTGAATAAAGACGTTTTAAAATATTATGAGAATATTCAGATGCAGATCCTCCTCCAGGTATATTCTGAAGTGATAAACTCCTCAGTAATTTTTTCCGTGCAATGTTTTAACATATGAAAATGGCCTAGTATTTACTAGCTAATTATTTAAATATCTTGTACACAAATTACCTAGACCTAAGTATTAATACTATAGGTACTGTGCAATTGCTTTAATTTTTATCACCCTAAGATAGGTAAAATTAAAATGGGATCACAGATAGCAAGGCCAGAGACAGAGACTGGAATAACTGACATAGCTTTAGAAAAGACAAATATAAGCATAGAAGATGCCACAATGAGCTGAGTAAGGCCTAGTTTGTTTACAGAATTTGATATATTTTGTATAGTCCTTCTAATTGGCTAATTAATTTTTAAAATATCTGATATCTTAAAACAGAGGTGTCAAACTGACAGCCCATGGGCCGGATGCGTCACATGCAGGCCATGCCCACTATCTATATATTAAAATGTTATTTCCAGAATAAGCTAGCTATTTAGAACAGAAGGACCATTCTTCACTAAAATGTGTTAAGAGCCAGAAAATAGATTGTCAAGACACTTCCTCTGTGTTATGTGGCTTACTCCAGTCAGGCAAGAAGTTATCAGAGAAATCAAGAAACAAATATGGCTGGTCACTTCCTACCCCATGTTAGATTAGAAGCCTAAGAAACCTATCAAAAAGGGCTGAATGAATCCTGAGTTGGAGTTAAAAAGTTAAAAACCAATCTCCTTGAGAGCAACCAACAGCAGTGTTTTAAGAGCATAAAGGTAGCTTTAAAAGAAGGGCAGTGGATTGAAGAAGGCTGAGGGAGATTGCAAAAAAGTCTGCAAAGAAAACATCTGATGAATTATCCTTATTAGATCAGTAAAACTAAACTCTGCCCACCATCTGGGTCAGCAAATTGCCCAGGCAGACAAGAAAGTTGGTACCTCAACTTGCAAATATTTCATTAGAGGAAAGGAAGGGAGCCAGTGACTATACAAGTAAAGAGTTACATATATGACCATAGTTTAGGCTGTAATGCTTGCTTATTAAGACAGTTGAGCAGGAGCAGTAAATCAAGCCTTGAGACTTCTATTTACTTTCTTAGTTACTGGTGGTCATTTTATTTTGAATGTTACTTTGAATTTTGATTTGAATTGCTGATGCTCCAACAGTCTCATTTTTATTTTTAACCAGTGTTCCTGAATGAGCAGCTGGGGAAAATAACTTCAGGATCTCTACATCTTTAATCTAGTATTTGTCTTCTGTTAGTTGGTAGAGAGTTCCCCAACTTTTATGTCTATTTGGGTCTCTACTACAAACATAACATTGAATCCAACTAGAATGTTTCTGTGAACATAAATTTCAATCAATGGAGTGTAATGGATTTTTCCCCTTTCACTCCCTCTCTTCTCTTTTGCTATCAGATTCTGTTCTGGAAATTTATGGAGATTTCATTTGCATGGACATGGTGCTACAGAGTAGGGATTAAATATTTATGTCTCTATTTTGCCGCTCAATAATTTTGCAGTGAGTTTTGTTATACCCATATATAACAATTCGCAGGTTAGATTCTACAATAAACTTGAGTTCAGTAAGTTCATCATTCCCACTTTTCTCCTTGCAAAGTAGGTTACCTTTGCACAAGGTAAGTGGAGTGTTAAGTAAAATAAAATTATAACCCATCCCATATTGTTCAATAGGGTTTTCAAATATTCAGAGAAATGTTTAGAGGCAAAGGTATGGCAGAAATAAAAAGTACCTTTCCATATAGTGGCTTAGTTTAATTTACTATGTGATCCAAATGAAGTCTTTGCTAACAGCTGTACTGCTATGTAGAAAGTATTCAATCAGTGTAAAGTATCTTCTTTTTGTATAATAGCCTTTGTTTAGTTATGGAGAAAGTAATTGCAGTAAGTAATTCTTTTTAAATATACATGATTTTTAAGGAAAAAGTGTTCTAATGAATGCATATTTTAAAAGCCAAATGTTATAAAAATAGTTGGCACAAATTATTTTAGGTGTTCTCACAAATATCCAACACTTAAAGTAAGATATGGAGAGATAATTTTATTTGGTCTAAGTAGGCAGAAATACTGAATTTTAAGTTCATAGATATTCCTAACCCTTCAGATTTACTCTAATTGCAGTTAAAGAGGTTATATAAGTTTTATTTATTACTTTGCAAATATAACTGACAAATTCTTTATAAATGTGTTTTAATGCTATGACTAGTAAAACTGCAGCTATACTAATAATATTATTTTTAACTCAAAAATGTTGAGGAAGAAATGGCATTTAAGGAAGAAAAAAAATCAGGTCCACAAAAGACTGTTGATTACTTCAACAACTGGTCACCAGAAAAGTTTGAAGTCATTCTAAAAACTTAAGTATAGGATGATAGGGTTATTTATTGTTAAAAAAAGTTTGATATACAATTTGTATTTATCAAGCACAAATTTGGTTATATCTTAAACAATTCAGTATTATAACTGATATGCTAAGGGAGGAAAGAACACTGAACATTTCCAATCATAAAAAGAAACTGATAGTCTTAAGCAATAGAAGGCCTAGTTTCTAAGACAACTGAATTTTAATCAAATTAATAATATTGATATATATGTTGCTCTGTAAATTTCAACATTTAATTCAATTAGACTGAATTTTAGAATTTGATTTTTTAATTATAATTTTACCTCAAATTAGCAATACAATCATAATAAGTGATTTTTTTAAAAAAAGCTAGCCTTGGTAACTTTTTATTAACACTAAAACCTATTTAACTAATAAAGTTTATAAATATGTGGAAATAATGAGTAAAGCACCCTACATTCTATTATGATCATGATTAAAGAACACTAAAAAACCTGTGAGTAAGCAGAGACAGAAAAACAATAAAATGCAAGAGATTTTACAGAATTGCATTATGGAGCAGGAAAGAAGGGATAATATCTTGTATTGCTCGCTATTTTCCCATTAGTTAATCTTCAAATTCTTAAAAATAAATGCATCTTAGGTTGTGATGGCCAACAGAACCCTTGCCTTTCAGACTTTGCATTCCCATTTCCTAAATTAGCTATCCCCAACATATTTTTCCTGTCCATATATATTGATCTTCAAGCCCAGCTGTGATAAAATCTTTTTAGAAGGTACAACTGAGGGTAATAAATTAAACTCTTCTTTCTTACCATCTCTCCTGTCCTTTATGTTTATATTAGTTGGCTTCAACTAACGGTCCAGCAGAGTTTTGTTGGAGAAAAAGGGACAGTGATTTTCACCAATCCATTCTTCCCACTGTAGCATACCCTGCAAAGGCTTAGTAGGGAAGTGACCCTATTGGTTTAAGTCTGCTTTCTTTTCCCCAGTGCACAGCATACACCAACAAATGTTCATTTTCTCAAGAATAACTACAAAAGTTCACAGGACACATGTGTCTCATTCATTGCATCTTGGAACTATGCAGTATAGGTTCCATAATATTAATAATATGGTACATAATAAGAGCCTCAGGTTCAGATGAAAATGAAGCATTTTACAGGTAGTCCTCAACTTACAATCACAAATGGAACTTCTGTTGCTAATTGAGGCAGTTGTTAAGTGAGTTGCATCCAATTAAATGAGCAGTTTTGCCCTAGAAGCTAAGTGAACACCACTCTTGTATGAAGCAAACTCCATCCCCTACCCCCCCCCCCCCAACTTTGCTTGGTGGAAGCCAACTAAGAAGGTTGCAAATGCTGATCATGTGACCCTGGGATGTTGCAACTCTTCATAAATCCATGTGAGTTGCCAAGATCCCAAATTCTGATCATGTGACTATAGGCACACTGTGATGGTTGCCAGTATAAGGACTTATTTTTCAGCACTGTTACTAACTTTGAATAATTGTTAAATGAATAGTAAGTTGAGGACTAGTTGTACTATAAATATATGAAAATATATGGAAAGCAAGTGTTTCATTTACATGCTTCCGGTCATTCTACTTGCACTGGAGACAAAATCCTGAACCAATTCAGCAAACTGTAGATGCGTTCCTTAGAACAGGAGTCAGTAACCTACAGTCTATGGGCTGGATGTGACTCACCATCTGAAATCATGCAGCCTGTGATCCCCAAAAGATATACATTTATCCAACCCATGAGAGAAAGGAAAATAGCGATTGTTGCCTGCTGCTTTAAACTTAATTATGAATTAATTAATTATGGATTAATTACGTGGATTCAAGTGATAATAAAATTCAGAATTATGGGTTCTTTAAAAAACAAAATAAAAGGATTTTGGTGGCCCGGATCTGAACAGGTGTGCGCATACGAAATATCTGAAGAGAAAACTGATCTTCCCTTAAAATTACATTATTGAATGATACCACAGAAAATGATTGGTTTTCGAAAGCAGTAGGTTTTGGGGTTTTTGGTAGAGATTAAGAAAACATATATGAGGAGCAGCGTAGAAAAAGATTGTTGGAAAAGTTCTCATGTAAATGATGAACAATGCGCATAGTGTTTTGAAGCCCAGCTGCTTTTGGTTCTGTTATCCCTAGGGTAAATTTCTAAATAATTAAAACACTAGCTTATTATTTGTAGTTGTCAAATATTGCTAATTCAATTGTGGATGTACAGGCTGAGCAATGCAGACAGTATTTAATATTGTTGCTCAAATATTACACTTCTCAAAGACCAGCTGAAAAAAAATTGAGCAATGTCTATTTTCAGCTTCAGTACACATTATTCACATTCGTTCTTTCACAACTGTAGAATGAATGATACAATATCAATTACTATTTAAAACTATATTTCAAAACAATACTTTCATATATATATATATTATACCATTTTAAAAGATGTTCATACTCAAAATAGTTTTATGGTAGCCTCTGTCAGTGCACACCTGGTGATGGGAAACGAAGATAAACCTTCAGATTTTGGTCTTAACCAGTTCCACTGACATTTCTAGAAGTAAACCAGAATCTACTGCTTCCCATTTTTGCTGATCTGAAAAAAAAAGAAAGAAAAAGAAAGAGCTAGACATCATATGATCCAAGACAAATATTTAACACAATTTGTATTGAGTTTCTGTTATGGCAGCCTATTTGGTACCTTTATTTTATGAACATATAACTTGCCTTTCTATTTAAACAATTTTCAGGAAAGTACGGTAGCTGAATAAACCAACCATGTAAACTCTTCACGTCAAAGCATTTTAAAGTTAGAAAAACACTAAATAGCAACAGATATATGTATAATCACAACTCAGTGCATGAAATATTGCTGTGCAAAACATTACCCGTTAATCTAAAAATCAAACTTGGAAATACAAACTTGTAAATAACTAATTAAAAAAACTCAAGGTCCAGGACTGCATTGGACAAGACAAGAAAATATAGGACAGTGTTTTCATGGCATATAGTAAGTGTTAAAAGTGAAGCAGATCCATGTTTCCAGGGCTGCATTCATGACCATTAAATAATAGTCACTTTTCAGCTGACAGATATGAGATTATGTATACAACTTTCAGGTATAGATGTATTTGTTTAGGAAAAGAAATATGTACATCCATGGTTAGAAAAAAAGTTATTTTAGGAGTACAAAAAGTTTGATTGAAACAAATGCCTAGAAATGTATTATTGCATGAAAAAGCATACTCATTTTAAGCTCTGATATTCAGTATAACTTTCAAATGCTGTACACTGCATTTTACTTTGCATTATGCCTGCTTACAATTAAGTTCTATACCTCTGCATATGTTTGGTCTGTCAGTCTCAATCTGTTTTCTCTGCAGGTTAGGTTAACAAACTACATCAAGGCATACATAACAAACCAAGTAACATTACAATTACTATCTTTCCTCCACCACCCTCCCACGTGACACATAAATTACTTTACTGAAAGAAGCCTGTGATAATGACTGTGTCCTCTATGGTCTTCAACTTTCGATGCAACACCAAAGTTCTTCCCTAGGCTGCTTCTGGAAATTCGTTAAAGCATACTGTAGAAGCATGAAAAATGAACAAATATGATATATCACTCAAGCAATATATCGAAGCTTTAAGATACTGGTTTCAAAATAATGGCGTGGTGACACACAAGTTCATATATTCAATGTTATCCTTTCCATGTATTAAAAAATATCTCCAATTATGTATATCACAAGTAAAACTTTCTATATATTCATTTATTACTCTTATTGGAATATGTAGAACTTGGTGCCCAGGAAAGGGAAGGCTGGAGAAAAACAAAATAATTCTCTAAAACAATAGGACTTCATATAAGTTCACAATGATATAGTTGTCACAATTAAGGCCAGATAAGGACAAATCTTCATATATTTCATGCATCTATTTGATGTATTGGGATCAATAATTCTATGTCCATGTATGAGTTCATTTTTTATGATGTCTGTTAATTATAATCTATTTGATAGTATGGATGATGCAGCCATTGGTTTCTACAACTATGAAAACCTAAGACTGTCATCAAATTTAATTTCATGGTATGCAGAACTTCTAAAATGTTAGAGTGTCATTCATTTATGGTAATTTTTATCAAGCCAACTTGATTATTGGAATCACATAATATGCTAAGCAAAATGATCAAACATCCTCCTTATTATAGCTTAGCATGATGTGTGAATGCAGTCTTTGAGAATAATTAAAAGAAACTGTAAATATTCATTACATTATCATACCTCACTATAAAATAATTAAGAATGTACTCCTGCTGCATGTGACAAGAACAATGATGTCTCTAGCTTGCTAATTATTTATGGGTATTGTCTGAATACAAAGTATTTCTGGTCTCCTACAAACTTTAATATGTATTCATGACTTACAGTTGAACAGTTTAAAGTGTCTAATAGGTAACATAATCTAATGTTCAGACAATATGCTTAGTCATTTTGCAAACTAGTTTGCAAGAAGCATTACTTGGCTGTTTATGACATAGAAAGATAATTGGCTAGACAACTATCTTGTTCCAAACACTTCTGGGCCATGGGTGGGTGCAAGCTGTAGGTTGCCACTTCCAGCCTGCAGTCTCTTTTCCTCAACCCATCCAGCAAGTTGAAAAAGACATTCTCATCTTTCCAGTTATCCTGAACATTTATCCATATCAATCTAAGTGCTGGGACTGTACTGTAGAGGACAAAGAGCCTTTGCCTGGATTCACATATTATGCTAACATAGTTTGTCTGATATGCTGAAGATAGATGGAAGAGCAACTTCTAACTTGCTCAGATACATTCTTATGAAAGTAACAATATTGTGGTGTGTTTATTTCCTTAAGCAATAACAGTAGTCTTTAGAGGGCACATTCTTTTGATATTATTCTGGAAAGTCATGGTGTTTGTAATATCTATCAATGTACAAAGTGAGAATGGGAGAACTTTTGAAACCTGACACTTTTTAAAGAAGCATTAATTTTCCAAAAGCAAACATTCTGCTAAAGCAATTTCTCCCAAAGCTGTATTTTTAGTCGGCAGCAAAACTGAAAAATCTTTTGCAGTTAATTTAAAGTACCAAAAGGCATCCAACCATGCTGGTGGAGTTGTTCAGTGGCTTATTAAAAGATCTTTAGTGACTATAATTCACTACAATAGACTTGGGGGGACAAAAGTATGCCGTATTTCTGTAGTGGATAAAAAAATTGTTTTATTTATACATCTTTTTCAGGTATGGCAGAATCATTATTAAGAAACATTCCAATATAACGCAGACACACAGAAGTGGCTTCTGCCTGCTGTTGTTTGATTCCAGATTTTAGGATGTATTTTTTTTAATCCAAATCAGGAAACATGTTATCATATTTTTCTAGATGCCTACAAATTCTGTTCTTCACAATATTCTATTGGATGTTACTATTCATTTCATATGCATTTAAGGCATTTTGGCACAAGATGCCATAAGGAAAAAGCTAGAGCTAGACTGTTCTATAATCCTAAAATTCTACCCACTTTTGGTCCTGCTTCTACCAATCATCATCTGATGCTCAATCGCTGAGGTGGCTATTTTTTATTTCCTCTTTGCCTAGGGATGTTACCTCACATAATATTTACTGTTAGTAATTTTAATATCTTTTATATCTTAGTTTTTATATATAGTTTCACCCATTTGTTGTGTGTTATCCAGAATTGTCTTTGGTGAAACGGGTAGTTATATAAATTTGATGAATAAAAAAATGATTTTGATTATTCACTCCATCCTAGGCAGTAATGCAAACTGTATGTAAAAGATACATGTAAAAGGGATGGCTAAGAATACTAGAGACAGATCTTACATTGATTTTGTAGTGTTGTCTATATATATTTTTGGTAGATTATTTTTATAACTAAAAATGAACAGTTTAAAACATTACCAGGAGTAACCAGAACTATTTTTGTAGTTTGTTCAAAGGCTGCTATTCATTCCTCTGTATTACTTTTGATAATTTCAGAGCGATTACCACTACACTGAACAGTTAATCTGTAATATTACTATAAAATTACTACATTATATTACTAGTAATTTTATGTTAGAATAAAATAAAGCTATGCAAAGCACTTGCCTTGCATAAAACTGTGCCACAGCTGGATGTCTGGAAGGCTTGTGCAGTTGATTAAAAAAATGTTCCAATTGTATTCATGCACAGGCAACGGTTTTCTGACTCTACATATGCATACACAATCAGAAAACTTCATAGCAGTTGTATGATTCTTCCAAAGCACATGGCTTGTTCATCCTTTCAGGAAAGGTCTTTGTTTTTCAAGTCACTAGGACTTCAAAGGTAATCACATTATTAATAGTTTTCATTTGAGTAGACTAATTGAGAAGATAGCATTCCCACTATTCACACGCCCATAAAATTTTAGCACATTTATTATCTGTGCGTTTTATATATTTTTTATTACACAAATTACATATAATCAAAATTGGTCTATTTCACACAAAGTTTGTTGCATAGTGTTTTGGTGAGGTTTCATTGTAATTTTTTACCTTCTAATATTTAAAGGCTTTGTTATTATTTTAAAAAACAAACATTATTGTTGAAGAAAGCCTAACCTTTTTTCTTCTTTATTAAAGAAATGTAAACTAATTGAATTCTGAAAACACCACATTTTGAAATCTATATATAAATGGCAATCTATATCTAAACGTCTATACACGACATAACTGTTGTGTGCAAATGACATAAATGATTCTTCAACATAGAGTAAATGGTAATGTTTGAGTTCATATCTTCACTCTTGATACTAAATATCTCCATTCTCCAATTTTAATGTGTCTTCATTGAACATGTAAAATTGCATACATAACAGCAACTTTTTAAAAAAAGTTCCTGTTGATGCTATGGATTACAGCTGGGAAGAGAAGACCTAAAGAAAACCCTACTGAAAATTTCTCCCACTTCAATGTTAAGGCTTTTTAAAAAAATATTTGTATCCTAATTATTCTATTACCATACAGTAATATTTGGTATAATCTTTATTTGTGGGTAGATATCATTTATCTTGGAGCTTTCTTCCAAGTAATTCTTGGGGCTTATACTAAGATGGGATGGGAGGCTTGTCTAAACCAGCTATTCCATTAACCACTGATAGGTAAAGTATGGTTATGTTCCTCAAATTAACGGTTTGTTTTCTTTTATGTAGATTATGCACTTGTATATAGAAAAATAAATTACTACATGTGGAAACAGTCTTGCTATAACAGTTACCCCAAACTAGACTATCTCAGTGACCCTCCCCCTGATGCTTTTGCAGATGTTAATTATAAATTCCCTTTCCTTTCATATCATCATTACGGCAATGTTTATGAATAATTTAAACAAAATTCTTCCAAGCAATGAAACAGAGATTACAATTATAATATTATCACATACTATATAAATTCTTAAATAATATTTACTTGCAGCAATCGTAGGACTCTTTGGACACCAACAATTCTTCAACCATATTGCAGCCATTTATTTTACTGTCATTCATATTAAACTTCTCATACTTGATAGTCATTTATCAAGGAAAAGCTCTAGATCCTCAGATTGAGAATCCTTTGGAACTAGCATTGTCTGTGGAAATACAGTTTGTCATGGACTTACAACTACTTGCTTAGTGACCGTTCAAAATTATAACAGCACTAAAAAATTGACTGGTTTTCACATGTACAACTGTTGCAACATTCCCATGGTCATGTGATCAAAATAAAATAGCAGTTTTTGAAAGAAATTACCAATTTATAGTTTTATAAATGATATCAGTATATATTTTGAGAAATACAATTATTTATTCTGTTTTTCTTCATTAAAACTGATAAACACATCAATTACAAAACCTTTCAGGAAATGTCTGTTTCACATTTAATTTAACATTAATATTTCAAAAATGCAGAACTTTAAAATGGAATATAGATTTCAGTGTAGTAGTGTATTAACTTTATCTAACACTACATTGCCCATACATTATTTTTGCAGTTTGCCACGCTATCTTCTCAGTTGTTAAAAGGCACAAAGACTGCAGAGTAAAGGAAAATGCCTTGGCATTTAAAAAAAAAATCAGCAAGGAAATTTGGGATTCAACTTGTTGGAATCATTTCTCAACTACATTTAATTCTTTAATTAACACACAAGATCAGAGAGCTCTTGTGTCTTAGAAAAACTACATTCATACAGACTGCTCAATCTCTTATGCAAAAACTAGAATGATATGAAATTACACTTGTTTGTGCATTTCAGATCCAAGCAATATATAATGTATACGATGGTTGAAAGATTGCTTTAATTTCTTGGATAGAGATGAGTTTCCTAAAATGTTAATAACCACTTTAGTAAATATGAAAACTATTTATTACACACAATTCCCAATAATACTGTCAGAATGTTATTTATCATATTAAGCAAGGGTATTGTTATTCAGTGAGTATCTAAAACACTGATACAACTAAATTCTTGTTATACAATTTGCATTTTACTACTGGAAGATTTTTGGAATCTACCACAAATTCATTTACTCCCCCAGAAGCTGTCTGCCATCATACATAAAAATAAGAAAAACAGTTATAAATGAACTGAGCAAGCTTTAAGAAAACTGACTAGGTAAATCACATACTGCAATATTTAAGTATTCTTGTGTCCCTTTAAAAACTCAAATATTTGCTGGGGATAAGCATTCATTAATTGTAGCCCAAAACTTTTTTTCCCCACAGCATATTAGTTAATGTACAAGATAAGATAACATTCTTTTGTTCTCAACTTATTAGTTTACTATATCACAAAAGTCAAAAGTAAAGATAACAATTTAAAACAATGGACTGTTTTAGAACTAGTTTTATGTATATAAACACATAAATTTTACTAAATGTATTTTTATACATTTATAAGATGTAGATCCAGTTCGTTAGATAGTTAAGTCTCAGAATTGGTCCCTGTTTCATTGTGGTCTATGGTTTGCTTCCAATTTCAACTTCTTATTAAAAGCAACTTGTAGTATAATGAAATCATGGATACTGAAATGTAAGTTTCTCTTCAAATGCACAACTTTATTACAATACCAAAGAAATGTCTATCATTTTTTTAAAACTAGAATTTGTACTGATATTCTCTGAAACCTTAGGATAATTAAGGAAATTCCCAATGTTTATACCATATTAAAACCATTGCAAACTGATTTCATTTATTACAGACTATTTTTTATGTAAGAAAATAAAATTATTCCATTACAAATATTTCCAAGAATCTTCCTTTTAAGCACATATATAAATTGTGTTATGCACAGTATTTTAGACTTTGCTCAGTTTTGAGCAAAATCTAAAACACTGTGCATAATACACTTTATATACCTTACACTGTAGGTTCGATTATTTCAACATGTTTTGTATAGGATTATTAAAAGAAACTTAATCATTTTATCTAAGAAACTGGGAAAACTAAACAGAGAAAATCAATCATTGAGAAACTAAATTAACCAGTAAGAAGCACTCATCAGTAAATAAGTAAGTATGCACAATAAGGTTATATCTCTTAGAAAGAAAAAATAACATTGCACTAGAACAGTGTTTGGAGAGACTTATATGTAACTTCCACATTTGAAATGTCATTCATGACAAATAGTTCTACAAGTATTCCATATACTTAGGAGGATGTAAGACAGGAAGAAAATAGGCTTACAATATATGTTGTATGTATTTTAACTTCAGAATAAACAGTACATGAATAAGACTAGCAATATAATTTTAACATCTATTGGAAAAAAAATCACAGTATTCCTATCCAATACGTAAGTATTGTACATTTACAGGACCATTAATTCAAAGTAATTTGAGTTGCATAATGGAACATTAGACTGAAACAGTATTTACCAAACATCCAATTCTATTTCTATTAAGCAGAATCAATTTTAATCTGAGTGATACAAAACTTTGAAATTATACATATCACATATCTATATCTAATATATATTCAATTCTTTCTGAACAAATGTGATTCTAGGATATAAGCTGCAAAATTCCTTCCCTTTGTTTCTCAAACAAAAATATACAGTTTATGATATAGCATCAGTAAGAAAATACTGTATCTTAGCATGTTATAAAAATAATTGTGAAAATGTTAAGAATTGATTTGTCAGAGAATTAGGTTTAGCTAAAAGTATCCCTATTATTTTAGAAGTATACAATATTTCTACAATTATTTTCATCTATGTATCTTTTTTCCAGCCAATTACAACTCATCTCTTAGTCATCAATTATTGTGCTATTTTTATTAAAATTGTTTTTACAACAGCATTCTGAATTCAGAATTATACCATTAGATACAAGATATATATCCATATAATGTAACATAACAAGTATACCTTTTTCAACTTCTCAAACGATCTATTAAAATGGAATGTGATCCAGTTTATCCTATCAGTACATGGATCACATTAGCCTTTTAAAAATTAATTTTAGCTGACAACTGCCTAAAAACTAATGTCTGCTAAATTCTTCTAATCTGATTTCCAGGGATATTCTACACACACACTACAAATGTAATTACAATAGATTTTTCAAACATATTTTCTTTTTGTTTTTTCATTTTCCCCCTTTAAAGTATGTTTCCATTATCTTCCTTCATGTTGCTATTTCTTTTTTTCCCTAGTCTCTTGGCTCATTTAGTTCCAATAGAACAGCAGATCCCTAACCTTTCAGAGAGATATGAAATGAAGTTCTCATTCATATATATCTTGCTTCACATTACTTTGAAAAATTACAACAGATACCACACTTTAAATTATATCTCTAAACTGTTTGGGTATTTAGTGGTCTGGAACAAAAATATACAAATACACACAATTTCATGGTAAGAGGTTCATTTGGGAACAGATTAAGAAAGCTTTTTAATGTTAATAAAAGTTTTTTCTACTTACAGTACTTAGTTTTATAATTTCTACAAAGTATGAATAAGCTGCCCAAATTCTACACTTTCACAAGAACTCTGATAATATATTTTTGCAGTAACAACAGGATTAAGCAATTGTTAAAATAGAACAAATTGTAATTTTTAACAAATATATTTGTGCTAGTTCTCTGAAGATAAAGGTCTTTCAAAATTTTACACCATTATTTGAAAGTACTAACATACTTACTAACATGGTTACCTTAGTACTGTAGTTTTGGTTATCTAATTTTTGTGCAGTTATAGGACAGGCACACATGTTCAGATCATATTCATTATACATATAATTGTGCTATTCAATAGCAACTAAATATACATAAAACTAAGCTAAATTAGTTTTACTGTTTTTCAGAAAAACACTGTCCCATTTGTCTGAAAAAAATCTGTATTATTGCAAAGAAATAAAAACTACTTTGTAACTGCTTCTTGCTTTCTTTAAATGTAGATATTTTTTGTTTCTTGCATCTTTTACTTAAAGCACTAGCTGCTGTCATGTATATTTTTAAACAAATTCTATGTCAGATAAGTACAAATTATATTTGCATATTTCATTTATCCTCATAGTTCCCTAACACTTTTTAAACAGTAATTGGTTAAAGGTGATCAGCATGTCATTCAGATAGTTACTAAATCCTTCCGCTGAAATCTACTGGAATTATTAATCCTATCTATTTTCAGAAGGACATCACTTAAGACATTTTAGCATTTTAGTGTGATTCACTGAAAATTTGAATACTATAAAACTTTAACATATTATTCAGTATCCCTTTAAATTTTAACATGTGAAAACCATTACAATTAAACTTATCAGATACAAATGATAATCTCTAAGTGTAAAGTACACAATTTAAAGCCGCTTTCAAAAACGTTTCTAACTGTAAAACAAATTTACATAAATGACTGAAATAATGCATTAAACTGAGCAACTTAAACCTCTATATCAAAAGAATAAAATTAGTAAGAGGTTGAATATAACTGAATTATTCATGCATCAAGCATGAATACCTAACATTTAAAAGATTTTGCGAAACAAGGTTGAATTATAAAGTAACAAGAAGAATAAAATGCACTGAAGAATTATGAAATTTCTAACATTATAGCATAACAGAAGGTGGGATTTTATATTAATTCATGAATTTTATAATTAATATAACTTTTATAACTTTATTTTAACTTTTTTTAAAAAATGTATGTTCTCAGTAATAAAAGATTCTTGTAGGTCTATCCAATTTTTAAAAGATCTAGAAATTCACCTGTTGTAAAACAAAAGTCAGGAAATAAAATATATTCTAGAAACAAATACTTTTCTCAATCTTTTAGCTTTAAATATATTTAGGGCTAAACAACACAGTCTACTTTAATTTTATTAAACTGTTCCATAAACGGAGAACATTAAAAAAACAGTAAGAAAATAACATTGATTGTATTTTTCAGAACAATTCATTTTTAACAATGAATTTATCATGATGTCAGTAAACCACATAAAACTATACTCAAATAGTTCTGTAAATCTATATTGGATAATTTCTATTATGAAAGGCAGATAAATTTTATTTGTTCCTCTGGGAAATACAATTTAATGTGAACTCTAGAGAAATCAAGATTCATGTTCAAAACTCAGCATTAAGGTTAATGCTAATGTTGAAAATTTCTATTTGTGCTCCACAAATGTCATAGTGTATCATGTATTTAGGGTAACAGTGGAAGGCTACATATCTATTTCCTATTTATTCCCCTATATATACTTATGAATGCAATGACTTTACTTGGTAATTCAAAATTGCTTATGTACTACAAACCCTAGTCAGGCAAGTGACGTTCTTAAAACCTGTGGTGTGCATCAGTTATTTGAAAGTTTGTTTTTCTTAAAGTTTTATTGTATCTGAAATATTAAATCATATAGCAAAAACAGGTAAATCTTCAGCAAAGGGTTTATATAGCATCTTCATTAAAAAATCCTCTCAAATGAACTAATATATTTTTTAAAAATAATTGCAATTTTTATTTTTATTTTAAAAAGATAACTGGAAAATTTGGTGGTTTTGTCCAAAGGTATTAAGCCACAGGATTGTTCACAGTCAATACATTTACCCAAGGAAGTGACATCTATGATCACAAGGCTATAATCTTTCAGTTGCTCACATAAAAGACACATTAAAACAGATGTCCAAGTACACAAAATGACACTGATGACTTTAATCTCAACATTCAGTTCACCCTTTTGGGTAGAATACTTATCTGAATTCATTTTATAATCTATACCGTGTAAAAGCAAGTATGTTAGATACGTGTGCATGAGAAAGGTTAGAGCTGTTACAATATTTTTCAGGTATATTGCTATAAGCTTTTAAAACATGTATGGTGAATTCTATATCACAAAGACTAACATTATTCACTTAAAAGACAGGCACTGGTACTTCAAATTATTAGGTGACTATCAACCACAGATTCCAAAAATGTAACCTTCTTTCACTTTATATTGTATTTCAATGAAAACAACAGATACCATAAGCATATGTAAAAATTTCACACAGATTAGGTCGCCTTATGTGCTCTAGCCATATATTTTGATCAGGTTTGAATATCATAAAGAGACATACTTTTACTTCATTTCAACTGATGCCCCCCCACCCCATATTGTCTAATTATCAGCTACCTCATGCCTTCAAGTAAATTTATGTTAATACAAAGGAAACTTTGTTATTCTAAGAAATTATAATGCTATAACTTGCAGAAACTATTTCAGTTTCTACACATAATATTAAAAAAAATCAATTTCCGAAGCACAATTTAATTTAAATTCAGCCACTGAACAATACAACTTTATGGCATCACACCAAGTAAATACTTAGATCCAATCAATATCCATAGAAATCACACTGGAACTAGTGCAACTCTGTCAGCTTAAAGGGTCATAGTCTCCCTTTTGAGTTTGATTTATGGCTTTACATTTTAGCAAATACAGGACAACTGTCTTGCCTTAGCTAGAGCTCTGACATAGGTGAGGATAGCTAAAAGAGGAGCTGTCTCTTTAAGATACCCTGCTCTGTCTCTGATCCCACGTGGAAACCAACATCAGCAGCACTTTCACACCAACCTTAATATGGTGCAAAAATACATCGTTTTTTAATCTGGAGAAAACTATAGATTGCATGCTTTGTAAAATGCAAACCAAGTGAAGTAAGTATGCTAGACCAAGTCACCGGTTCTCTCTCAGAACCTCACTACATGTATTTTCTGCCAGTTCACTCTGAGGCACGCTGCTTTAACTCCGTATTGTACAAACACAATACACTCTACAAAGAGGAACCCCAAACACTGAGATCCATAATCAACCTAAAGATATTCCTTAGGCAGGACAGGTTTACTTTTTTACACTGCATTAAATCTTAACTGGCAGACAGACAGAAAGGCAATCTCGAGGTAATTCATTTCGCGCCACCTCCCCTTTCTTCGATCTGTGGTTCTACCACTCCCCCCCCCCCCCTCAGACAAAGAAAAGGAAGGTGCAAAGTTTGGCAAATGTAGCAGCTACCTTCTTCACAAGCAGCTACACATTGCCCCAAAGCTGTGCAGCTCGTGCATTCCCACCTCCCGCCACCATTCAAGGAAGAAAGGGGTTTTTCACGTTCTCGCAGTGTCGGGAATGAGCTGTAAAAGGGCTTTTGCCTTTCTAAAGCGATCATCAACAAAATTAGGCATCAATTTTAACTCCTTGCTCTCCGAGAATATTAAAAACTCAACACGAGGGTGTGCGGGTTCAGTGTGATCTTTTAGGGGCCAATTCGGAAACTCGGGAGACTTGGGGATTTTTTTTAGGAATTTTCGAGCTATTTTTAATTTTGTTATATGCCTCAGTTCTCCCTCCATTTTGGTTGTTTATGATACTGACAACAAGCTGTCCCTGCTCTCTCTCCGGATCTCTCCTGCTTTCAGTTAACGAACCCCGCTCCCCAATGCTGCCCACCCTCAACCTTGCTCGCCTTCCTAAGCTTCTCTTCCAAACCCACACGAGAAAGGAAAAGAAAGCCTCCGGATCCACCGAAGTCAAAAACGAGGCAAATTCGCTTCTTTATGTTGCGGGAGGGTGGGAAAGCAAAAAAAAACAAACCAAAAACTTTTGTCCAATGAAAAGAGGGAGAAGGGCGCTGGATGTCCCAAAGTGACTCCAGATCCCCCTAAAGCTTCATCTGCGGGCACCCCGGCACTCCGTCCGGGAAGAGCAATCCCCTGGCAACGTTTCTGCGCAAAATGTGTCCGATTCGGCGATACCGCTGAATTTTCATTAATTTTCTCTCATTTTGGGGCACCGCGAACTCTAATGTCTTCCGCTCCTTCCTCGCTGCTGCTGCTGCTACCGCTGCTGTCACTATATTCACAGCAGACGCTGGAGCTCAGGGAAGGGAGGGGGTGGAGAAGACACACATACAGAGAGACGAAGTGTGTGTGTGTTGGGGAGGGGGGGGCTTTTCTCCCAAGTTTCTGCAAAACTCCCCACTTACTAAAACAAGCGCGCGCGGGGGGGGGCACTTCTTCACATTTCCAAGAAACCCCGACCGAGGCAAAGGGGAGGGGGGGAAGAGAGCGGAGAAGAACTCCCAGCCAAGTCTGGAGAAAGCGAGGCTTACTTTTAGGGTGCCTTCCCGGGCTGGACTCAGGGACCCCCCCCAAGAAGCTCAGAAGGGCTAAAAAGAGAGATGGAGCCGCGCAAACCTTCCTCATCCCTGCTCCGGCTGCTGTTGCTTCGCTCTTCGCGTCCCTCCTCCTCCTCCTCCTCCTCCCCCTTCAGAATTTAAATAACCCTAATATTTCCCTGCTGAACCCCGGCTGTAGAACCCCCAACCCACAGCAGACTCACCCCGGGAGCCTCAGCATCCCCTCAGCGCCCGCTTCCCGCCTTTTACAGGGTTCTCCGATTTTTCTGTAATTTTTTCCCCATATTTCGGGCTGGACGCGGCGGGCCTGGAAATTGTTTGCTTTCCCCTCTTTCCAGCAGCCATTGTAGTGTATGCGCTGCGGTGCAGCTCAGCCTGCAGCACACGCCGCGCCCACACCGCCAGCCGCCCACACGCACCGCGGGTTGGACACCTCCCCCTGTCACTCAGCCTTCTAGCCGCGCCCAGTCGGTGGCGCCTTTCGCGCTCACAGCTTGGCCCGTTGGTGGGAGGAAACGCCGCTCGGGATAGGCCGGGGTGGAACCGAGCAAAGATTGGCCAGTCTGCGGCGGCTTGGCGCTGTCTTTCAAAGAGCTCTGGCCGCTCCATTGGATTAAGGAGCTGTCATTTTCTACCGGGCTGCGGGGCCAGAAATGGGGTAGGCTGCGCCAGTTATAAGGTCGTTGCCCAAGCCGCTGACGTCTTTCGAATTTGAGGCGAGCCGTCAGGCTCCGGGTTGAATTTCCTCATGGTGGCCGAGGTGAGTATCCGCTTCGGAGCTGCGACTTCAGAGCGCGGCTTCTCGCCTTCGGCCGCTTAGATAGTCCTCGCTAGAGCTGCCTTCATCTCGGGGCGTCGCGGCGCCCGAGACAGACGCTGCCCCCGGCTCTGAAGAGACTGAGGAATGCGGGGGGCAGGGGCGGCAGAAGGAGCTTTGAGGGAAAGGTAGCCGAAGCTGGCCTTGCCCTCTTTCCCCCGGCCCGTTTCAGGTGACGAAGGCTTCTTCTCTTGTCGCGGTGATCCCGACTCTTTTAGATTCGCTTTTCTTACGTAGGTAGTCCACAAACGAGCTTTAGGGGGCTTTACGGGATCATTATTTCCACTCACCAAGATGCTCAGGTTCCCGTCTGCTAAATTACACGGGAAGGTCCCGGGAGCAGTTCAGTCGACGCAGGCTCAATCCTCCTAAATTTTCCCTGATTTGGGGAATTGCACCCTCTTTTCTGCACCCTCTTTTTCCTTCCTCAGTTTCTGTTGCGAATGGCGGTGTTCTCCACTGAATTGTACGGAAAGTTGGATTCAAAGCTCAGAGACAGCTTTCTTTGTGTTTATAGACTTTCCTAAAGCTTTTCATTGGAAAGAATACTGCGGAAGGAACATATTCATTTATTACATTTAGGTTCTGCCCATTTCAATATCCAAGCAACTCTAGGAGCCTTACAATATAATAAAAGCAAAGATGTAAAAGTTATTAGAAACTATTAATAATTAACAGAGGTGTATAAAACTAGGAACCAGTTTTTCCTTAAATTGCTATCATAGAAAAATACATAGGAATGTACACAACGATGGGAAGATATTTTTTTTTTATTTTATTTTTACATTTATATACCGCCCCATTCCGAAGACTCGGGGCGGTTTACAGCTTATAAGCAATAC
>JANHFL010001392.1:105752-133975 GCA_032468155.1 Oxyrhabdium leporinum
AGGCAGATCAGGAGCAGTTGGGCCTCAGGCACGTCCTCGTGGGAAGGCAGGCAGAGACACTGGGGCAGGGTGAGCAGAGGGCAGGGTGAGCAGTGAGGGGCGGGGCCAGCCGGAGATGATATTTGCCGGTTCTCCGAACCAATCAAAATTTTCCCTACTGGTTCGCCTGAACCGGTGTGAACCGGTTGGATTTCACCTCTGATCTAAGTGTAGATCATTTATGAAGTACTCATTCTTAAACTTTTATTCAAAACACAGTTGAAAGATAATGTTAGTCCCTAAGATTCCAAATGTTCTTGCAAAAAAAGAAAAATATTTATTTATAAGATGTCAACAAATATTTTGCTGAAATAACTAATTTCTAGAATTTGTATTGTTCAGAAAACACAATCACTTTATGGATATTGAAAATTCTTGACAATTGAAAGACAATAAGCTGAGCATAGAAACAATATGGCAAAGGAAAAATGGTATATTTCCACATATAGGGAACATACATATATTTGCTTGTTTCTTCTCCCCAGCAAACAGTGTTTTTAGTGAAATTTAACATCCCTCTGGGTCTTTAACCACTCACACCTAATTATCATACAATGCGTGCTGATGTCAGCCCTTCACAATAGACCAGCTCAGGAAACAGGGTCTACAGGAAGATTAGAATTATCCTGAGATGGGCTATATCTCAGTAAAGGTGTTTTCCCTTTGCTCCTTCTTATATTCCAGAGATTTCAGGGATGAGGGAGTCAGAGTCCCTCTCTTTGAAATTACTCTTATGTTTCTTCTGCATATGCTGTTTCTATAATGGACTCTGGATTCTTTCTCATTTCCCTATCAAGTTCATTTCCCTATCAATCTACATCTGGCAACATCTTTTTCTACATCTCACTATGATGTTGTCCTGGTTTCACCTCCAACCCACAAATGGAAAAGTGTTGTGCTATTCTGCTATTAAAGAAGTGTTTTTCCTTTTAAACTGGTATTGACGGTTTGTTTGTTTTTACAATATCCTCATGAGAGAAAAGAGAAATAAATACTATTTTTGTTTGATGGTTATAAATAAATAAATAAAAGTTATATAAAATCTGTTATATTTTGTCACCCATTTATATCAACATGAAGCCAACTGATCAGTGGCGTGTGGGATCAGAGCAGTGCTCATTGGCAATTTTATCTATTGTTGCCCTGCTCCTCACCTTCAGTTGCCAGCAAGTCTTGTCTGCTACCAGTCTACTGAGATCCCCTTAAAATGATCGACACCAAAGTGCCTATCAGAATTACTACTCTACTTAGAAAGCCGTGCTGTACAGTGGGGGTCCACAACCTCCAGGCCGCGGTCCACTATGTGGCCTTGAGCCTTTTAAAACCGGGCCGTGAAAGTGCATGTGCTTATGTGCAGGCACCTCCCCTCTTGCACAAGTGAGTGCATAACTCATGTTCCATTTGCACAAGTGGCAGGTGTGCAGGTACGCAAATGGAAACGCACGCACACGCTTGCCTGCTGAGCGTGGAACCATTTCCCACCCACCCCCAGTCCGCAAAGCTGAAAAGGTTGGGGAAGTCTGCTGTACAGTAAATACTTTAATTCAGTGGACCTTACCAACTTGGTGGAAGACTGAACTACTGAAACAATGAAATGATGGAAACTAACCCTCTCTTTGCCAAAGAAAGCTGAAAGCAATCTGGAAGTTGGCAGTTATTGCCTTTTTAATAGAAGAAAGAAAGAGAAGAGAAATCCTAAGCGCTGTTCTTTTCTGAGTTCCTTTCTGACTCAGAAAAATATTCCCTTTGGAGAAGAGTAATGGGAGAATCCTAGAGATGACTCACCCATTCCTGATGCAGTTCTGTGATTGGTAGATGCTTTTCACATTGATTGATGTGAAGAATAGGAATGTCTGTAAAGTCCTCAATCAATTTGCTTATCACATGCTGGATGTGCAAAATCAGGCCAACACAATTCAGTAGTGTGTTATAGCTGATGCACTAGAAACAAGAGTGAGATCAACAATGGCAGTAAATTTCATGATAGTACAGTTTATATTGATAGCTCTACATTCCCTAGTAATGAAAGCCAAAGTGCACAGTGATATAATGGGATTAAGATTAAATATAAATAAGATCAAACTCATGACAATACTTACAGCAACCAGACTTAGAACTGACAAGGAAGGTATTGAAGACAACTTCTGACTTTTAAGAACCAGCAATCAAGAAATACACCTAACAGAGTAGCTCTTGATAAAGTCGCCATTAAGATCTTGGAAACGTTATTCAGATGCTGGGTGTCTATATCTACAAAGATCTGAATGGTGCAGGCAATTGGAGAAGATTGTGTTTTCTCCATGACACTCTTGGAAGCAAAAGCTGAACATTGTAGAAGCAGAGTAAAAAGAACATTCAGAATTTTCACTTGAGACATAAAATGCCCAGGCTTAAATATTGTATGTTGGACACAATATATCAAAAACTGGCTCTCTGAAAATCTTTAGTAAAAAGCAAAGGATTAATATGATCTCAAAAGAAATGAGAGTATGGTTGATGGTTCAACCACACAACACAACACAATTTGTGTTGTTCATGTTATTGACTGTATTTTTATTGGTCAGTCATCGGAATAAAGTTCTGCTCTGCTCTGCTCTATTCTAGCTCTCAGGAGAAATCTGTAATGATGAGAAAGGAGAAAAGGAAGGAAGATTTAGCAACAAAGTGGATGAACTCAATTATAGCAATTACAGCAGGGATAGGTTCACTATTGGATAATCTGAAAGCCAGGTTGAAAATGGACCATCTTAGGGGGGAAAATCTATCAATGTGGTCACTAAGAGTTGAATACTACTGTACTCATATCTATATAACAAGCATAAGAGTGCTTTCAAAGTGTAAAAAGATTCTCATAGCCTTAGAATTAAAATGTTGATCACCATCACACATAAATATTGGAAATACAAATTCTGGAATTGCTCCTACAAAAATGTTACACTGAGAGTATTCAGTCCTACTTTTAAAAGCAATTTTGAGGACTGCCTATCTGCTTTTATTAAGTTTGAGGTTCTGTTGCATGCATTTACAGAAAATGTTAAGTGTTTTAAAATTTATTAAAAATACAGAGGATACAACAATCACTTTCAAGATCATCTGATGTTTTAAGATACTGTCATAATGCTGAACCCCAGTTGCAAATGTTTAGGTCTGCTAGCCCATGGTCCCACCACAGAGTATTAATGCATTGACTTCTTTTTCTCCATGATGCTAAAGCCCCCACACCCTTTTTTTTTGGACAGAGTACGAGGCAATTTGCTTTGGATTACATAGCAGCTTTCATTTTGTTTTTACTTTTGGGGGGCTGGACCCATGTAGGAAAAGTGATGTCTAAAAGGTCAAATGTAAAATGAATAAAATATTCATTTTCTTGCTCTCAAGGAAAGCCATAAATGTCAACTTTTGAATATATGAAGAGCAGATGTCATTGATAAAGAATTCAAACTTTATTAGAGATGATCTCTTGTTGACTTTCCATGTTAAGAGTGTGGAAGATCTGTCATTTTAAGCTATGTGAAGGAATAACCAGGAGCTGAACCATCCATCTATCCTTTCTCAGAAGGGTTCAAACAGCCCGGAAATGAGCACACAGAAGCTTTGTGCTTACCAAGGAATCCCAGCTTTTATTTGTGTTGGCAGTAAGTTGATGGCTTATTTCTGGCAAAATGTCATCAGGGGGGTTATATACAGGAATTCTTTGTGAGCCAGGGTAACTCAGCCTGACAACGCGCCCATTCACCACATCAATACCAAGCACATTCCTCCCATCTGGAGACACTCCCACTGTGTTAGTGCCTATTCTGAAGAGAGGCAAATAGTGACTTCCAGATGCATCATTTAAGTCATTCTTACACAAAACACAATGCTAGCCGCCTTGGAATAGCGTTCAGAGATCCTGGCTCTTTCAAAACTTCCTATCTTCTCTGTTTTATGAAATAAGTAATCCACTTATGAAAATCAAGTGGTTAACCCATGTAATATAAATCCATTAAATTCACCACTACTAAGTGGTGTTGTCTTAATGTGGTCTGCTTGTTTATGATTGTGTCAACCTACAAACCATCCCATCTATTTATTCTTTATAACATGGCCTGAGACTTTCTGTTAAACTATTAATCTATTTACAATAACAACATATATAAACTACCCATAGCCGTTATTAAAGAAGTCCTTATTCTCCAGCTAATTCCTGGTTTCTATTTCTGGGTTTTTAAAGAACTGAAACTGGTATGGCAGGAACCAAGATTCTCAGTCGAGACAGAACTGTATATAAACATATCTCAGCTGCACCTCTCTCCCATGACCATGAGGAAAGAAACTTATTTGGAAAGACAAGAGGAAGGAAAAAACTAAGGATTTAAACTACATAGGACAGCATATATAGAGGCCTCAACTGCTGTTGACTGCAGGATATACATACAGCAACTTCTTTCTCTGCAATAAATGCTATAAAATAATACAAACACTTTAAATAAAATTTACCTAGTCATGCTGAATCTCTGAATGTACTTCAGTTACTGAAGGAAGAGTGGAGTTATTAGACACCAGATATTTTCATGAAGTCTGGTAGCAACATTTATGCAATCCTTTTTCCAACATTGCAGGAGGTGAACCTACACTGACTCTTGAGGTTTAAAAAAAGCTATTGATCTTCTTGCAACCCCACTGGGTATGGTTTATGCCACCAAAACCTTGTTCCAATATTAAAATCAAATTTTGATTCAAATGGATCAGTTAGTCTAAAAATGAACTAGCTAATTCAGCAGGAGCAGTGGAATCTTTTGTATCTGTCCCAGCCTAAGATCTGACAAAATGCTGCAGCAACAGTCTTCCTATGTCTAACCTGCCTCCTTGCCTGATGAGAATCCTGGCAAATTTACTATTCTCACTCAATATGAATTATTCATCTCTCTGAGATTTAAGGATTTGTACCATTGACCAGACATGTAGGATTTACGTATAATCAGCCTAAAGACAGAGGCACCATTTTGTTTTTCCTTATCCGTTAACATTATTATATAATACATCCCACAGAATAGGTATACAGCTTTGGTCTGATCTTTCACTCCACTTCTCTCTCTTCTATGACAAGTCCCACTTGAAAATATAACAAAAACTTTTCTCTCCCCTCTTGGAGAAAGTTCCATTCTATATCCAGGAAAGCTCTCTCCTTGACAGAATATTGAAATCCTTTCTCACTTGAGATTTCTGATCTTTGTCTCATCCTGTGACACTTAGATGTTTCTGGCTTTTTACCAACAACATAACAATGTTTCTTTTTTGCACAGATCACACAAACTTCTTCCAAAAATCTTTCAATTGGTTTCAGTTAGTTCATGGGTTAATACAAACTCTTGTCTTCATTATTAAAATCCATTATTTATTTGTCCCTTTATTTCTCAGCTCCTTTATCTAAATATGTATCCTGTTCATTTTTTGCTCCTGGAGTTCTAGCTCCCAATCTTCAAATATCATCTATAAACTGAAGGAAACCTATCCATTTTTCTCTTGCTTTCTGATATACTTAGAATTCCTTCAGCATTTGTGAATGATACCATCTGTTTTATCCGATTCAATTTCCCCGATTTAAAAAAGCTCTGTCTGAAGTTTTTAACTTAACCCCCAGAGCAATAGTATACAACTTGTGCTCTTCAAAGTTTAAATACAGCTTCAGAGCATTTCTGACAGATGACAATATTCTGACACATAACTAAAGGAACAGGAAAATAATTAAGTATAGAGGGTTGTACTTAATATAGTTATAATATTAAGTTAGTATAAATACTAAGTTTTCACTTAGATCCAGTCCGTTTTAAAGTATTGCTCTACCATATCACTCAAAGGTTACCTCTCAGCCTGAAAAAAGTTAGAAATTGCTCCTCCCTTACACAGCCTATGACTGAGTCTAATTCATACAAGGCAACCATATACTACTTTCTTCTCTGACCCTTCACCTACTTCCTTTGTTGTCTCCCCTGCTGAGCATTATATTACATGCAAACAAACTAAGGTAATATTCTTTGTAACTTGTTTCCTAAATTAATGGGGAAATCCTTAATTTAGTAGATATACAATACAAAAGAAATGGTACAACACTCCCAAAATCTTCTTCGATAATGTATTGGAAGTTTGGGAAAACATATTATAAATAAATGAAGTTACATGGTAGCCACTACTTACAACTGAGGAAACATCAAGATCACATGTACAGAAAAAATTAGTTTGGTGTGGCCCATATAATTCTGTTTAATATAATAGCATATAACTCTGTGTGTCTGCATGGACAGTTATCAGGTGCTAACTTTTAGTCTATAAAGGCATGTTTCCCAGGCTTGAAGGACTACATCTACCTATCTCTTCAGGTCTAGCAAGAGGAACATGTTGTAGGTGTCAGGGTTCCATTTAAGTTCCGATAGTCCATTCAGAACTGAGACAAGGTTACATCCAAGTAAGAATGTATTAAAGAAACCATGTTGGTACATCTGGGAAAAACCTGAATCTGAAGTCCCAGGTTTTTCCCCACCCAAAAGAAATCATAGATCCACTTCTAAACCATCATCACATGTCACATTCCCCAATCCCTTTTTGAATTCAACTTCCTCTCTCCTCTTGACAGTCCTCTTCCAGGCGCTGGCCAGGATGGCCTTGACCCTCTTGGAAGGAATTTTGTTTTGTCTACTAACCCCTATAAGTGTATGAGAACAACCCTCCTCCCTGGTTCCCATGTGCTTTTATGTGGCAGCCGCAGAGGCCTTGCAATTATGGCTTCCAAGGCTGACAACTAGATGAACTAGTTCTACTTTATTGTAAGGCTTACTTAACAGTCTAAGTCTAAACTTCCATCTTGCAAGCCTATACATTTACTGCCAACACTTTTAATTGCTTGATACATTAGGTGGCTCCTTCCTAAAACTTCTTTCTCTGACCATTAAGCCACTGGGAACTCCTGCCTCTCTTGCTTGATCTTAGCATCTTTTGACCTCGTTCCTCAATGTCACCCACACTTTCCATTGCAGTTTGAGATCTGTTCCAGAGTCAGTTCCTAGCTGTTTTGATGCTATAATTGAGATCCTTCGTTTCTTTTAATAAATGATATAGTAAATTTTATTTTTATCTTAGTCTTATGCATGCTTAATTATAAATAAGACTCAGCAGTATGATCCAGTAAACTCATGAACATTGTTGAATATAATTTTTAGAAAGAAAAGAAAAAAAAAGAAAGCTTCTCTAGACTGTCAACAGATAAACTAAAGCTAATATTTATTTACCTTTCAGCTCAGTAGCCAGTTTTGTAGTCAGATCACACAACACCGTATTCCACCAGTTTCAGAATATTGTCTAATATTTCCCAGATAAATACAGTTTCTGAAATCACAACAGTACAATATATCACACTGCTCAAGACAGAAAAAAAAATGAAATTTTGACTGGGATTTGCTGATTTGTTTGCGCTTATAGAAATGTCTAGTACCTTGTCCAGTCGTGTCTGACTCTAGAGGGTAGTACTCATCTACATTTCTTAGTTGAGGGAGTCAATGCTGTCTGAAGACGATTTCCGCGGTCATGTGGCCAGCACAGCTATACTCCAAAGACACACAGAACGCTGTTACCTTCCCACTGAAGTGGTAGCTATTAATTTGCATGTTTTCAAACTACTAGATGGGCACGAGCTGGGCAAGTAAAGGGAGCTTACCCCATCATGCAGCACAGTATGTAAAAGTGAAAAGACAAGGCTATAATTCTACTTTGTATTTTACTAAACTGAAAAAAAAAAATTGAACTCAAAGCTTTATCACCTTTATCCTACACTCCTTCCTCTTCCTATTTCTTTTCCTTTTCCTTTTGCATTTCCCTACTATCTTTTGATATGTATTGTATATTATGATAATCGTAATACAAATGGTGCAACATACTAAATATACAATATAAACTACATATGCAGTTTGGTGGGAGGTAGTTATGCCACCTGGTTAGAACATGGTTTTTAAATGGGAGCAGAAATACGTTTGTATTTTTAATATATTGAATAGATTTGATGTGTTACCCACCCAGTGTTATACTGTATGAAAAGGAAGGGCCTTATATATCCTTTAACTAAAATAAACCCACAACCCAACTTATGGATTAGGCAACAAGTTTAACATTGCTTCTGCTAATTTCGACAAGATGTGACCTTGTGTAAAAACGAGAGGAAATTCCCTCACTAAAAAGGAACCGCTTTTGCATTTACCAGCCATTTTTGGCGACGTAACTCTGAACTTTGGATTAAAGGAAACAGCGACATAAAGAGCAACAGGGCGAACCCGCAGATAGCGTCCCTTTGTATTCGTCCACCCCCCTCTGTCTCTGTGTGTGCGCGCGCTCTACAGTATTCTTAAGCCTCTCGGGTCCTAGCCCTGAGCGTGAAGCGACCACAAACCTCAGCGCCCCAGAGACACGCAGAAGCAGCTTTCCAGGTACTGATCGGGCCCGCGCACCGACTTACCGGTACTCAGCTGTTTTACTCCCGGCTCGAGACAACGCTGAAGGGGAAAAGATTGCGTCCGTCCTGCAAACAAGAAGGCCGCAACAAAGAAGTAACCGCCGGCGCAGATTCTCTAGATGGCGGTCCGGAAGAAGACCCGCCCATCCACTCCCTAAGGCGGTCCTACTACCTGCTCTACGGGCTGACGACTGCCAAGTCTAATTGTAGTCTTAATGTGCAGTTCCAGGAGAGAGTTTACCTTCCTTTTTGTTCAGCTAATACAGTGGAAAGGCGAAGTTGACTGACGGGTAGGTTCTCCAGGAGAGACGGGAGAGTCCCCTCCACTGCTCAGCCCAATTATCCCAACTTCGCTGCCAAGAAGGAAAAAAAAACAAACTAGAGAACCGACCGTCCCCTTGGCAGCGCGCTGGGTGGCGTTAACCCACTTAAGCATCCCTTAAAGGGGGAAAAATGCTCTGCACCGCTTGAGCCTCTCGTTCCGTTTGGCACAGCTGAAAGCTTGAAGTATCCCTGTTGCAATTGGATCTCTGGCCACAGTAATTCTTTCCGCTCTTAAGGAACCGGTGCGTAATACTCTTCACTTGACACTGATAAACGGGCACATTCTGTGATCAACACAGAATGTGTTTTTAATTGTTGGGCACGAGGTCCGGTGGAGAAAGGACGGTCGTCTCGAAAAACAGAAAAGACATGCTAATAGACAATGAAAAACAGGAGTGTGGCCAGGGACAGACAGATTCAGACTAAGTTTAGCTCGTGAAACTAATTCCCACCATCCCACCCCCAACATTTGAAAGCACGGGGTTTAAAAATTTACCTCATTATAAAGTTCAAAGCATTTATTGTCATTGTACATCATGTATACAATGAAACAGCGATACAACCTAGCAGTTTATGATCATTTGAAATTTAATTAGCCTAATTAAATTCTCCCCAAACTTGAATTATTAGACTGAATTATGTGCCATGAGAGGAAGTTAGTGAAAATGCAGACTGAATTTTAAGAAAAGTCAAGTGTTGTAAGTCATGAAGATAAATGTATGTTAGCAAAGATGAAGATTGATTTTAGGTTATGTAACTCAATGGTTGAGCCAAATTATACCAAAAGGTTGGAGAAGGTGGAACTGTCAAAATGTGAAGTTTCAGTTTATTTTCAGCGAACTTGACATTAGTGCCATGGCAGAATAATAATATTTACATATTCTAATATCACTTGTGCAATTTCTTCTTGGAGCTTGTGAAATAACATTGTTTTCTCCAAGATCAGAAAGCTACTTATTGCTGTACGTTATGTAATATTTGTTTTACCACACCTTGTGGATCATATTTTTTCTAAGGCACTAAATATAGAACAATAAGCTTCCTAAAGTAAATTAGTAAAATTATATGTGAAGCCTCTATATAAAAAGCTGCATGATTAGTTAAAGTAAAGTAACATCTTGGAAGATAAGTAAACAGGTTTTAGGGAAGGGAACTTAAATCACTCTCTTGGGAAGGACAGTCTGCTTTCTTTGGAGAAGTTAAAAGGAAAAATCCTTATTAAAATGTGGATGACAGTCACTTATATCTTAGACAAATTTCCATTCAGTATTTTTTCCATATTACATATCCATACCTCAATAATCCTGAGCATCTGCCTACTATCTAAAAAGCAAATCAAGTAGTTAATCTGGTGTAAAGGCTGAGAACTAACAATTATCAAGCCAGAAATAATTATTATGAAAACATGAAACAAATATTTTAAATTCTGATGGCCAAAAAATGCCTAAAAGTTGTTTATTCAAAATGGACTTAAGACTTGGAGCTGACATTGACACAAGCACATACTCAAGGCTTGACTTCTTTAGTAGGTAACTTTTTATGTGTATAGCAATAATACATGCATACAGCAATACATTTTGATACACCTATGTATCCATTACATAGTTATGGAATATGGAGTAGTATTTCTAGAGAGTTAAGACTTATCGCTCTAAGAGTTCATGCAAATTCTTATAGCTAGTACTATTTATTTTATATAATATAAAGGTTAGAACACTCCAGAGATCATCTTGTCCAATTTACAAGGTTCAACTATTGTACTATTCCCAACTGAGGGCCATTCATCCTGTTTAAATACTCCCAGTGAAAGAGAGTCCATCACTTTCTGACACATTATTTTACATTATTGAAAAGTTCTTATCTTTTGAAAAAAAAATTCTGATGGCTAATTGACATATTTCTCTAAATCCACTGTTTCTTGTCCTGATTTTTGAATAGTTCTGAGTTATTCTGCCCTGGCTCCTTTGAGATATTTGAAGACAACTAGCATGCATTTCTGCAGTCTTTTCCCCAAGCACTCAGTGACTTGAACTATTCTTTTTCTTTATCCTAGCATTTCCCAGGTGCAGGTCTTCTTTCTGGATTAACAAATGCCATTTCATGTGATCAAATGCAGCAACCAGAATCAAACTGTTGATCCATTAGTTACGATAAAAAAATTACTGATCAGCTTGTTGCTGAAGCCTGACATTGGTTGGCCTGTATTCAGCTTGGCACCACTGTTGTGAGAGGTCAGTTTCCAGCAGAACCAATGAGGAGAAATGAAACTCACCACCACTCATAACTCAAATTGTTTCTCATAAGATTTTCCTTCCAGGGCTTTGGCCAGTTTGCTTTCCTCTGGACATAGTCCCTTCTAGGAAGTCAATATCCTTCCTAAAATGTGCCCAGAGCTGGGCATAATAGTTTAGTTGCTGTCTGATCAATGTAGAATAGAAAATAATAATGTGTTATCTTGATCTTGATGTGGTATATCTGTTCATTTAGCCTAGGACTGTATTTGCTTTAAAAAAAAATTACTTCAACATCCTGTTCGTACCTGTTCAATTTGTGAGCCACTAAATCCTTTTCACAGTAGTCAGCATTTCTGTGTGTTGAAATTCATCTTAATGAATTTTGCCTAATGTTCAAATTTGTCAGGATCCTTCCGTGCCTTAACACTTTTCTCTGAGGCATTTACTATGCTTTGCTATTTTTATGTCACCTGAAAATTTGATAATATTTTCTAAATCATTTTGTAAGCCATTTATAAGTATATTGAATAACTGAGGGCTAGGAAAAGAACCCCACACAATTTATTTATATCCTGCCTTTATTATTATTTTTAAATAACTCAAGACAGTGAATACATACTATTTCTTCCTTCTATTTTCCCAATAGCAACAACCTTGTGAGGTGAGTTGGTGAGAGAGAGTGACTTGCCCAAAGTCACCTGACTGGCTTTCATGCCTAAGATGGACTAGAACTCACAGTTTCCTGCTTCTAACCTGGTGCCTTAACTGTAGACCAACCAAAAAGCTCTGCATTTATTTATGTGTTTTTTCCTGTATTACCATTTTCTGTATCTATTAAGATTTCACATTTTAAGTCTTTGTAAATAAGGACATAAATCAAGACATTCACCATTTGTGACCAATCCTTATTATTAGCTAAATTGTGCACATCTGTTGAGTATAGCATACATTTTTTCTGTTAAATGAGTACAAATTCTATATTCATATTACTTGAATAGATCATGATATAGCCTTTCTTCCTACTAAGCTATAAAAAGCCAAATGATGGCTTTGTAGCAGTGTAATTTAGAAGCTAGGGAAAAGAATAAAAGTCAAAGCTTGTCAGAAAAGCATAAAAGTTATTTTATCCTGAATGTTTATCTTAGAAAAATGTTTTTGCTAGGTTCTGAAAACTCTGTCCTAAATCCAATCTAGTAAATTAAAACTTTCATTTATCTGCATTAAATATTGTAATAAAACCTTAATCAATAAAGATTCTTTGTGCTCCAAGTCCCAGCAACTATGGCCTTTTGCACACTCTTACAGCAGAGTTCAGAAAACACTTTCCATGAAAGGTAAGTCTGTCCTTGCTGCTTGACTATGAACATTCAGAAATAGCTTGCATGGAACAATACTGAGCTTGATTAGTAAAACTCTAGACAAATCAGTTGTTTGGCAGCTGTTGTCCAATAGAATTATATGTGAGAGAAAAATTTGGAAATTGATGCTAACCAACATAATAACAATAGCACTTAGACTTATATACCGCTTCACAGTGCTTTACAACCTTCTCTAAGCAGTTTATAATGAATTGGTATTGCTTCTGAATTTCTTCAAATAGGACCCCAGATAAAATTATTTTTGTTGGACAGAATCTGGTATAAAAGATAACATTATTTTTGTTAAAAAGGATCTGGTATCAGTTTAGATCACAAGTCTGTTTTTTTGGTGGGGGAAGGTTGAAAAAAAAGATGTTTTAACTAGAACTACTATATCATTGGAGGTTTTTTTTAGAGGAGGGTGTTAAAATCCTCCTTTGAATGTATTGGTAGTACTTGCTTTATTATATTTTGAAACTATTATACTAGACTTTCAGCAGTAAGTTTTCATCAATAGCCATTAAAAACCTATAATCTTTTTCTTAATTATTAGAGGAGCCGTGGTAGCACAGTGGTTAGAATGTAGTATTGTAGCCTAATTCTGCCAACTGCCAGCAGTTTGATTCTGACCGGCTCAAGATTGATTCAGCCTTCCATCCTTCTGAAGTCGATAAAATGAGGACCCAGATTGTAAAGCACTGTGAAGCGGTATATAAGTCTAAGTGCTACTGCTATTAAATTGCCATCTTGCTTTTCTTTATTTACCGCTTACATGTTGCTTTTGTCAGAAGAAAAAAGAAAAGGACTACCTATTGCTGTCCTGCATTGTCTTTGAAAACATTTTGTTCTAACTGCACTTCAGACTACCTAATTTATATATGTAACCAGATATTCGGAAAGGAAAGGAAAGTTGAAATCTTGCTGTTTGTCTCATTCTCCTCTGCATCTATACCAGAGACACTGCACTTTTTATTCTTGACAGAACATTTCATGTAAGGAAACAATCTTTCTCGAACTACAAATCCTGGAATCAATCACGCAAGAATATTCTGCAACAAATTGATCATGCTGTTGCTTCTGCCTGGTTTCAGAAAATCTCACAATGGAAACCCTTGTAGGCATGATTTACTTTTTAATGTACATTTTCAAGCATAACTTACAATTCAATTCCTATTCCTTTTCTGTCCTGTTGATAGTGTTATTGATTGGCTGGTTCTTTTTTACTCTCCATGCTTAGGATCTATAGCAATTGAGTTGCTGGTGGAAGAATGTGCTTGCCCGAAGTCAAATTAAAAAAAGGTTGTATATCACTTTCAAGATCAGATATCTTCCAGTAGTCTGACTGGCAGGTGCATAGCTTAGATATGTAGCCAGCTACTGAAAAAGGCAAAAAAAAAAAGTTTACAGCTCCAAGCTGGCATACAGGTTTTGAAATAAAGAAGTATTAAATATGTAGAAGGTGGAAGGAGCCTTGTGGTGAGGGGGGGTGGGGGGCTTGGCAGTAGATCCTGCCAAAGGGAACTGGATGGGTTGTGGAGTAGAGGAAGCAGCTGCTAAATAATAGAATAACAGAATTAAAAGAGATCCTGGATGTCTTCTGGTACAACCCCCTGCTCATGCAGACTGTGTGCACGAACAAAGAAACATCGCAGTGTTATTAAAGATGTTACTGAATACATATTTTTCTTTTAAGTTTCCAGATTTTCTCATATTACCTATTTTAGATTTCTTTAACCTGCACTGTCTAACCATTCAGCATGCTCAATATGTATCATAAAGAAGATAGAAAAAGTAATGTAGAAATATATGAAAAAGCTACATTTTAAAGCCCTCTAATAATATTCCACAAATTAAATAAGGGCATTGGATTGTGAAAAAATAATAATCAGGAAGTATTTAGAGGCCCACAGAAAGTAGTGGCTTGTGTTCAATATTATATACAAGATTGCAATTAAAATAAATATCTTTTAATACATTTCACTACATAGAACAAGTAATGGAAGAAATTAATTCTATATGACAAAAGCTAGAACCCAAATTCTACCATTGTCACCACCCTTTATAGTCTCTAATTTTTTGTTATTCCAAATAACTTTAAATACTTTTTTTGTAATGAATTACTTGATCAAAACCCAACAAGATAGTTTTCATAAGCCACATTCCTATTCATTGTGTGATAGGATTTCCCTTATTTAAATATGTTTAAATTGGCTCTATTTTACAAAGTTGCCTGATGTACTTTCCTGGAATAGGGCAGACATTTCAAAGAAGAAACAAAATCCAGTTAGATACTTATTTTAATGTGGCACCGCTAGAAAAGACTTTGTGTAGTAGCTCAGGATTGAACTGTAGGGTCCTTGGTGCTCTCTGAGCTTGATTGTTTTCTTGCAGAGGTTTTATTACCAAACTAGGTAACATCATCAATGCTAGAAGGGAATGGGGTTTCCTGTCTCTATATACACTGGTATTTTATCCTGTCAGTCTTAGTCGGTGTTCTTGATTAGGCTATTGTATTATTTTACTGTGATTTGTTACTTGTTTTTGGTCTTAATTTGGTTCCATAAATACAATTTGGAAGTAGTTTTCTGGTACCTGATGTATACAGAATGTAATAATAGGCTTTACTATTCATTTAATATCAGTGAAAAAGAAGTAATATAGAAGGTAACTAAAATGTCAACTACAATTTTTAAATAATTCATATTGATTTAATAATAATATAATCAATTAACTTCATTTTATATTTTATTATGGCCCATAGCTTAAAACAACTGAACGGATTTACTTTTAGGAACTGGAACTGCTTTCCAGTCTTATACATAGGCTGATAACATTGATTTGATGCCTGCCATTTATTTGTTCTTCTAACCCAAATGAGGTAATGTCAGGTGATGTATTTCTACATTCTGTCAGTCATCTCTGCCATAATTTATGATGTCAAATTGAACCTTATTCTCTTGCAACTGCTTATATGTTGAAAGATTTCACATCCCACTTGTTTTTGTTGCCAGCTACATTTTTTTTAGCAATATTGCCTACATGAAAAATAACATCACATCCATAAATGGTTTAAGGAAAAGATTAGATTTAAGGAGAACCCAATCTAAATTAAGCATCCACATACTTATAATTAAATTGCATCACTTGCACATGTGAAGCAAAGTATGTATTTATTCCCTATGAAGTAATAGGATGAGGAGGGAAGTGTTGACATGCTGAGCCAAGTTTCATACGTATTTGTCTTTTTCCAGGCAGTATAAAATGACTCAAGAAAAAGAAAAAATGGGAGATTTTGGTGAAGCAGACCAGATTGGAGCTGACCTAGGTTGAGGGACTGTGGCAGACCCAGGTGGGACACAAGCCAACTTTCGTTGAGAAAATACTTTTATTAAAAAAGGAAGGTACAGAATATTTTTTTTTTGCTTTTAATCAAACAAGGTTGTGATTTCTTAGTGCAGTCATTCTATACTCAATTCATAAAATCTTTGTGTCCTATACAGTGTTCTAAACCAATCATATTCATAATTTGTATAGTCCTTATACAAAATAGCCCTTCTATAGTTGTTATATCCCATTTATAGCTACTATATAGTCTTTATTTCTTATACATATTCCCAACTGCTTGCTTTTCTAATTCTAGTTTATAAATCCATGCTACTACATTAGCTATATTTTGTCTCTCTTGCCTTTTTCGGAATGGGTCTTTATTATAGCCTCCTGCTGGCAATTACCAAGGGCTTAACTGATTTTGGCTATTCTCCCAGCTATGGAATAGAAAATAGGAAGAGGATGGTATGTTGGGTATGTTTGCTACCTTAAATAATTTGTAATGATAATAAAGAGGGGATATAAATAAATAAAAAATAATAAATAAATAATAGATAACCTTTGTGGTTTCCACTGCCTATGCTTTATTCACGCATGAACTTACTTGTCCCAGCTTTGCTCTTGGTTTCTTCTTCCCCTTTGAAAAACCTTTGGATTTTTAAGCCATATATTGTTCACTTAGTGCCAACTAATCTGCCATAGACCTGTATGCCAAGTCCTCTTCTTGTTCCCTGCAGAACATAGTTTCTCCTCCAAAACAGATGCTAGTAGACCATGACTGGCAAATTTTTCCTTTATTTGCCACCTCCTCCCACTGCACATAGACTTACTTAATATGGGCTTTGCTTGCCCTTGTAGATTTATAGGCTGATATGTACATGTCCCTGACTACTTACACAACTAAAATTGTCCGGGCTTCTTTTCTTGTTAAACATTCTTGTCCTAAAGAAAAATAGAATTGATCCATGTGCAAGAAGGTGACTCTTAGTATTATGCAGAGGCAATGACGAGTGATAATGGCAGCATCCAGAATAGGAATGGCAGCATTGGAGAAGAGCAGTAATAGTGTTCAAGGAACCAGTATGGCAGCATTCAAGAACATCAATTGATAAAAGACTCAGTGAGTGGTGGTGCAACAGCAGTACAAATGTCAATGGATTGCAACATGTTGAGATATGAATAGCATGCATTCAGTGGCATGAAAGAAAACGAGGGGCACAAATTTTCAACATGTGAAGGAATTGAATATGACCAAGGTACTAGCAAGCCTGGTCAATAGGATTTTCGTCAAGATGAAGTCCCAAACCTCTAATCTCAAACAGTTCCTAGTGGCCATCTTTGCTGACAATAGAGATGTATGATAAACAAAGTTGGGAAAGAAATGGCTGAGGGAAATCTGCCAATTCCAGCCAGAGAAAGTGAAATTATTTGTTATTAAAATAATAATAATAAAAGGAAAACAGAATAATCTCTATAAAAGAACAACAGAACTAAAGCTAGGTTGGATAGAAATCAACAGAGGAGTGTCAAGAATAGAGAATGTAACGTAACTGTAGGTTAAAATATATAATAGATTCTAGGATAAAATAAAAGATAATCCAAATGATTGAGCATAGACTTCCTATGATGGGTGAAATTGATATAAATTAGGATATGCAGAAATAAATATAAATTAATAATTTATTGCAATAAGTAAATAAGACTTGAGACCATTTACATATTCCAAGTCAAATTAGTACATTTCACTACTTTTTATAATAAAATCAACTTTCCCTGCAATGAATAATCTGTATATAAACTAGTCTGTGCTATTGCTGAACCTACGCCACTTCACGTGAAGAACTGGTTCCTTTCCTTTCTTATCTGACTTCTTTAAAGTAAGAATGGGAGAGTGTTTTTGGTGCCTTGACCATTGTTTCACAAGAATTATATGTAGAAACAAAGAACAAATAGGATAATTAGTGTAGTCTTAATCCTAGATACAGCATCATTTATGTGCTTGATACAGAGAACATGTACCATTTAAAACCTTAATTTGTATCTCCTCAAAACAGGATGATCAAGGTTTGTTTTTCAAAGTTTAGATGAAGTGGACCAAAAGTAACGAGTCTTTTTGGTATAGCACATGATATATAAAATTGCTTAGCTCTCTCCCAATATTTTCAGCAAGGTACTTTTCATTAAATGTCTTTCTATAAAGATAGTAAGCATTTTCCTAAATATGCCAAACCTAGGTTAGAAGAGACGAATGCTGCAATTTTGTATTTCAGCATATACAATTCTTCTGTCCTTACTTGCAATGCAACACATGGAAAAGTGCTCAAAATAGGTCGTATCTAGAGTGCGATTATTAACTTTACTATTTCTGGGGGCAGAGTGTGGGGGATGAATACAATAAGTTCTAACTTGTTTTTTCCTTTTATTCATATTTCATTATAAAGTCACAAATTAGTACTAATTAGCATTTGGAGAAACTGCATCCTTACAAATAACTATACCTACATAGACAGTCTCTTATGACTGAAGAAGCTAACATAGCTACTGTATGGCCTCATGCTGCAAAAGACAAGCAACCAATTATATCTGGAGACAAGCAAAATTTTAAAATATAGAGTGTGAATTCAGGAAATATATTTACATCTGTTGATTATTCTGTTACAAGTTATATGTTTGCCAAATTTAAGATTTATTAGTAATTTCATAACTATGGTGAAATTATTCTGAGAATTAATTGAGTCATTGCATAATAGAAGGCCATAGGGTTATATTCTTAATTTTCTTTAAGGAAACTAACATTTAGGACAATTGCATTTGTTTACTCAGTTTACAAGCCAATTATACAAATAGTTATGAAAATAATATCCCTTTGGATTAAATCAAATTGATTATTGCTTTGAAGCGATAAAATGTGTTCTTTCCAAACATGAAGGCCGGTATGGTAAAGACTAAGGTTAAATATAAATTATTAAATTTTGTTAAGCTGTTGAAATACAGAATATTTTTAAAGAAACCTTGTGGAATATTTTCAGAAAGTGAAATATGACTGATCTAATTTTAATTTCTATTTCATGACAGCATAAAACTCATATAAAATAGTCCACTGTTAAATCTTTGCTGTTCATAAATTTAGTGACTACAAAAATTGCTTCAGAATATTTTATGCAGTTAAGATGAAGAATTTATTATATATACAGTTAAACAATTACATTCTTTAAAGAAATGGATATGGTAATTAAAATAGATTTAGCATGAAAGTACAATATAGACAAATTAGACTAAAATAGAAATTATTTTAACTTAAAAAAGCACAAAACCTGTAGTAACAGACAATAGGTTGCATTATTAACCAGGACAGTAAAAAACTGTACAGTACAAGCAACACATTACAATAAATTATGCTCAATGAGGCAGTCTTTGATTTGGGATCAAAAGGACAAAACAAAGAATGCTAAAATCTCATAAATCCACCATATCTCTTTTCCATCTCCGGAGCCTCTTTGGAATAATTTTCTCCATCATCATCTGAAGGAAGAAGAGTATCAGCAAACCGCTTGAGAAATCCACCATATCTTTTCTGGTAGTCCAGCCACCATTCTGGCCTTCCTACTCTTCTCATGAATCCACCATATCTCTTCTGTAACTCTTTGGCATCACCTTCCAGCTCTGGACTGCGCTTTATGCTTCTCATGAAGCCACCATATCTCTTGAGGACCTCACTATCACTATCACTCAAGTCCTGATAGTGTCCTATTTCAGCATTTTCCTCTGTTGCAAGAAGCTCCTTCAGAAAATCAGATGAATTACCTAAACCATCATCATCTGAATCTTTCTTCATAAACCCTCCGTATCTTTTAGCAAGAATTTCTCCAACATTGGGCTCTTCCTCTGGTTCTACATGATAGAGCTCATCCATCTTTTTCATAAAGCCACCATACCTTTTCATGAAGCCACCATATTTTTTGGCTAGCAAATGGCTTTCATCCTCTTTTGGACTCTCCACTAGGATGCTGCTGCTTTCTTGGGGAAGGCCCAGTTTAGTAATCTGAAGAAGTTCCTTGCAGGTTTCCCAGGCTTTGGCAGAAGGCAGTTTTCCTTCACATTCTAGTGTACATGCCTGAAAAATAGTTTGATTTATAAAGTTATTTTAGAAATAGAAATAACATTTGAAATATCGTAAGTTTCAGAATTTTTAAATTCTGAATATGGCCAAACATAACGAAACACATATACTTGACTTTTTGGGTATCTTTCAGAACTGATGATCTAAATAATTTGATCAAAGTTCCTAAGCATAGGAATGGAAAAAGATGGAATTAAAAAGATGTACTCCTCAGTAGTCTGGCAATAGTGATAAATATTTTGAATAATTTGTGAAATACAGGATTGTTGAGTTTATGGATAGAAGAAAGTGCTCTTGAAAAAATAATATCTCAAAAGTTTCATACATGACTGTCAATTCTTATACTACTGGAACACACCTTCATGACTTACTACAAACATATATTCAGCAAAATGTACATGTGAAGAGATTTTGCTTGCTTAGCACATATCCAAACAGTGTGAAAATGAATATAGTCAGATTGCCCCTGTCTTCCCAATTGTTGAAAAATTCTGTAAAAATATTTGGGAATAGCTAAAAGTGTAGAAGAATAAAAGAAAGGTAGATGAAACCAAAAGCAGTGGCAGAAAAGTTACTAAGAAAATGATCAGATTATATAAGTGCATTGCAGCTTTATATATACTGTATTTATTGCACAAACCTGTTTTTAAAGATTATACTACAACTTTTTTTGAAATAAGTATTTCAAAATTTTGCATGTTATATCAAAATCACTTCATAAAAAAATAACTTGGAATAACTATTTTTTTAAAATGATGCAGAATAACTTTATTAAAATTAATAAACTTTATTAATAAACATTTTAATAAACTTTATTAAAATGATGCAGAATAACTTTATTAAAATTAATCCCCAAAGCCTTTCTAAGTAAAACTTTACTAAATTTACTAACAATTTATAGTATAAATAACAAATATATGGTCTTTCTTCATTATGTACATGGAAGACACTAGGAGATTTCCCACTAAAGGAAGGAAATAGCAGAGTAATTTTCATTAATGGCCTCTACCTGCTGCAGCATATTGCATTTAGTTTTCCTAGCCTTTGCAAAAATACACAGAACTTTGGGGTAGGGAAGAATGATGACAATTATTTCCTGCCCCTTTTCTATAGCATGAAAAGGACTACACTAAATTATGCTTAGATCCCTTGAAATTAACAAAGCATGCCAATTTTTATTAATTAAAATGACACTGTTTTAATGAGTCTATTACTAAACATGAATCTGTCTATGTACAGTGTTATAATTTGAGCAGCTGATATGCCAATAAGACATATTAATTTTTAAACAGAGCGTTATGCTTAAAATGATCTATTTGGATCAGTAAAGTGATTCCAGAATTCTTTCACTGCACAGCGTGTATGATCTCTGGATTTAGTTTCTAGGATTATATGCATGTTCTGACACAGACTCAGTAGATAGTTGCATGCTCAGTTATTTATTGTTCTGATTATCTGACAGAGCCTGTCACACAAGGTTTTGTGGATATTCAAACAGATTACCGGTGCTGCCTAAGCTAACTACCTTTGCCTTGTATTGCACAACTACATTAAAGAGAAGTATGTTGCATAAGTAGTTCAGTACTTTCATAATTCTTTGGAATTATAATTTGAGCAACCATCTGTAAATCTCTCGTCATGTACTCTAATTTGAATCACATATAAGCTATAAATACCATTTGTCCTTCATTTAAGGGATTGAAAACAATTTTGAATAAAGACAACATAAACAAATACACATATCTATGCTCTCTCCAATTAAATGTATATTTCTATGAAGTTTAAGGGCTTAAGCTGATAAAAGAAAAAGAAAATGCATGTATTAGTTGGCAGTAGAGCTAGTTTTAAAGCTAATAAGCTTTTCTCCAGATGTTCTATAATGATACCTAATAGGTCAAATGTGTGATGAAATATGCACCTGAAGAAATATGCACCTGGGGCGGTTTCCCAGGGAGGAGGCAGATAAGCCCAAATTAAGAGTCGGGGCAATCTAGAGCTGGACAGGTAAGGGAGGAAGAGGTTCAAGGTAGCCACATCCTAGAATCTCTTGGCATCGGTCTATTATGTTAGAGAGTTTTAGTTTTAGTCTGGTAAGATTTTGTATATTAGGTGTAAGCAAATAAAGAATTGGACTTGATTGGATTTCACTATATTGTCTTGGATCTGACAAAAGCTTCCTTACTGTGATGGCATCCATTTTTGTATATGGAATGGGGTATAATTAAAAATTCTACTCAAATGCTGCTTTCAAGGAAATTGATTTAAATAACCTCAGAATTATTTCAGAACTATCTTGCAGAATCTTGGCTTGACTGACTTTTTCTCCAATTTCTGCTTGCTAAAAGGATATTAGAACTTCAGAAACTAGAATAAAGAAGGATCTAAGCCCAAGGTTTATAAGTCAGAGCATCTCAAAGGACAATCCATAGTTCCTGGATATGTGATCAATTCAAATTATTGAAGTTGGTCATTAGCTTTCTTTATAATAAATGCTTGTTGTTCAAACGGAGAGTTTGTTATTGTTTTACTTAAACATTTGTTTCTTACTTTTGCTTTTGTTTTTCATACTTGGAATTGCACTAGCTTGATTTACCAGTTATGTCTGCGGATTTCTTCTACCACTTTACTTCTTGTAGCTCAGTTTTGATGGAGGAATGATTTATATTCATTAGGACTCTTTCGAGAACCCTTAGGGAATCATGACTTTTATCTGAAGTAAGAAAATCCTGTATGCTTGAATATGAATATTTGGGTATAAATTATATCCAGTTTACTTCAATAGAATTGTGATGCACTTATCATCAGCATAAAGCTGTATATGAACATTATTATACAGAAACATTTGAAAATTTCTTGGTTTTTGAAGTCTAACAGAATATTTAGCTCCTTTTTTTTTGCCTCAGACTCGTGTTAAATCTCATATCCAAAACATTTCTAATCTTTGCAGGCAGATTCAATTAGTATATCCTATTGTGATTATGGTATGAATGCATATATTCACCAGGATAACTATCAACCATTGACTGATAACCCTAACTTAACAGATCTGATGGGGAAAAAAGAACAAAACAGTGGAATTAAGTGAATGTAATAGATTAGCGTTAACAGCCAAAAACTTTTTAGCAGGCTAAAAGGAACAAGAGTCAAATATGTAATTAGTGAACTGTGATACCCCTGGTGGCATTTGGTTATGCTATCTCCGGTATATGATTTTTTTTAATGAGAAATCTTTCAGACTTTATGGGAATAATGCCTATTTCTTTTTGGATTGTTTACTTCTGCTGCTCTAAACTAAGAAGGAAAACCAAACAAGATAGTTATGGAAATGACTTGTAATTCAGGATGTGATTAAACAAAAGGAAAAATAAATGGCTAGCCAGCTCAAATTTAAACAAGATATTTTTGAGTTAAGAAATCAAGTGATTAATTTCAGTTCATTTTGCTTCCTCATGTGATGTAAACCTATGCTTATTTGCTCAGAAGTATGTCTGTCTTTACTCATTGGGATAGACTCTTGGAAGTCTACGTAGATCTATTTATCAGATTCTATTCAATTATGCTGGATTATAACTCTCATTTTTGGCCAGAACAGCCATCTCTGAAATTCTTCAAAATGTTATTGTAACTTAAATGATGCCTTTGGTAGCCATAGTTTTATCTTGTACTATCTTTATCTTCAGAGGGTTATTATTCATTTTCCACAATGAAAGTCGGATAAAGGAAGATGTGCTTAACATTTTGGCTCTGCTGTTCACTTTTATTTTGCCTCCATTTTCTTTATGATAGTAATTAATAACCGAATTTTCTGGTTAATACAGGTATTATATTTTAATATATATATTTATTGGAATAATAATGAAACTAATGATCTTAATGATTTAACAGGTTTATGTTTAACCCAAACCCCAAACTATTTCTCTCGCTTTTCATGTGTATGCTGCTGAAGAAACTTGAAAAACAATACTTTTTTCCCCTCAAAAATATATTTTGGAAGAAGGTCTGGGAGCTTATTAAAATGAAGTGTCAGCTGCTGTTTTGGTTTTGAGTTGCAAAGAGCATTGACAACTAAGAACATGGGCAGACACATGTTTTTTTCTATGACAATCTTATTAGTTTCAATTGTTTTACTTAATTATTAACTAAGGAGATTATATAGAAGAATGCACATTCTCTTATGGACATGGTGAGATTTTAAAAGCAAATCCACAGAAGAAGAGATAGAAAGACAGAGACAGATGGGAAAAAGAAAATGCCTACATTAATATATGGTGTTTTTGATATTTTTATTGTTTTGGGTCAGATTAGATCCCAAAAGATAAAATGAAAACCAGTTTCAAATATCACCTGAAACTGAAATAATGTGACCTTTTGGTGTCTCCCAGCCTTACCCAATTCCTAAAGTTGTGAGAACAATATGAAAAGGCAAGAAGAAGAGAATCATGACCTATTTTTAGGCTTGACAGAATAAAACAAAGAAATATAAGAGTATCTTTAAAAAAAACATTTGCTATCTAGAAGGGAGGAACACTATTTGAACAATAAAAGCTCAATTTTATCTGCATATCATTGTAGCTATGTAGTTTTTAAAAAGTAACAAAGCAGACGCTAATTGGATAAAACCTTTCCTGTAAGCTTTGGCGCATATACATACAATACAGAATAGCCAGATAAGAGCTGCATCTCCAAAACTAGAAAAAGTATGCTATTCCTTCCCAAAAGAGAAATTTCAGTCTTTCCTGTATCACATTATTCTCACTTAAGAGTTCATGTGAGACATAATTCATCCAGCTTGATAAAATGAGTGGGTTGAAAGTGTCTTCACCAAACTGACTCAAAGGATAGGCTACAAAAACCAACAATGGCAATAATTATGCCATCACTATAATAATATGAGACTAGCAGGGTGCAACAAGACAATAATAAACCATATAAGAGGCATCATTTTTTTTGTACGAATTCTAAAACTCATAGCTTCCATTAAGTCTGCAACATAAGATAAATATGGGAAAGGCATTCCATCCCTTTTGTCTTATTTGCTATTTCATTCATTCTTTAGAGGTTACAATAGAGCAAACATTTTCCAATACAGTAAGTTAAAGAAGACTAGTGAACTCATTGATCTGGCTGTAATGAAGTACAGGAATGTAGCCAATGAATTTAATGTATATTCACTATTAATTAGTCAACGAAGTATATATAACTTGGATATTTAATGTATAGTAATATTAAGACTGAGATCCACTTTGTGTTGTGGTTTAAGGCAATGGGCCAGAACTGGGAGACCATGAGTTCCAGTTTTAGGCAGGAGCCAAGATGGGTCAGTCCTGCCAGTCACCCTCTCTGAGCCCGACGAAGAAAATAGTGGCAAACCACTTTAGGGAAAAAAGAAACATGGGAAAGAAAAATGCAGGGAGTTGTTCAGGCTAATGCCAGAAGTCAAGATTAACTTGAAAGTACAAAAATTAAAATAAAATAACATAAAATAAGAAAACATCATTTTAAAAGAAATATTTTACTACTGAATGAACATTACAACATTTAAACACATTGGGGGAAAAACTTAAATTAACACGTTATGTACTATTGTAATTTTGTTGATGAAGAACATCTGCTAATATTCAGTGTTGTAGTGCTACCTGTAGTTGACATATATTAGTTTCAATGCACTGTGTGAAAATATACATGGACAATAAACTATAATGTAAGTTCTTCAGTGATAATTCAAATCCATCATTGAGTGGCTAATCTAAATTAGTGATCTATCTAATTTTGAATTTATAATCTATTTGTGCAACTTTGAAGTATCAAGCTGAGCTGGGAGAAAGAATCTCAAAATATCAATGAGTAAATTCTGCTTACCAAGGGGTTGATATCAGCATGATATGCCAATTGATGGGCACAGGATGCACAATCTTTTGTACATTCTGCCTGAATGGTAAGGATAAGGTATGCGTTAAGAGCCAAAAGCAAGAAATAACACCTCAGAAGCAATGTCATGGTCTGCAAAAAGAAGAAGAATTAAACTCAGTCACAGTATTTTCCTTTTTTATACCAACAATTGCATTAACAAATACATATGGAAAAAGAATCCAAAGTATTTTTAGCTGTATTATGCCAGGAATAATGGCTATCATGAATGAAGTAGAATATATGTGTCCCAGGATAATGTTGCAGGATCCAGTTTGGTCGGTCACCAGGACCAGATGTTTAGACTTCCAAGCTCACACACAGAGTGTGTGCTTTGGACTATTCTGTGTATTGTATTTATAAGGTGCCTGTGAACATGTAAAACCCCAATCAACATCTAAAAAGCCACACATAACAGCGGCCATATAACCACACATAGAATAGTCCAAAGCACACACACTGCGAGAGAGAAGTTCCCTGAGGATGGGCTTCAGCACGAATCCGAAAGCTCAGAAGACTAAACCTGCTGACCAACCCAGACTGGATCCTACAATAATGTCTATGATTACATATGTGGACAATTTCATGCATGATGCTAGAACCAATTAAAGAACATACAATTAGAATACATTCTTTGAAATCGAGTGTAATTTTTTCCCTTTATCAGATCTCAAATAGCTCACTACATAATAAATAGAACAATCCTTTTTTATAAATGTTGGTTTTTATACAGAGTTTCAGTATAACTCTGGGGAAAAAAGAGGGGAAAATCTTAGTAACAAACTAAGTAAACAATAAAATACTTCACGTACTTTCACGGGATTATTTATCCTTGAACAGTTCCAGATGCTATAATATAACCAGCGAAGAGCGACTTTCATCCCATTCGCCGCGTAATCCGATTCCTTTTACATCTCCGCCGGCAATGAGCCACGGGAAGTGCGCGAATGAAATCCAGGCTAAGAAAAAGCTGCATAAGGCTAGACCTGGAGCTCAGCTATCCCCTCCTTCCCACATGCCCAGACTTACATTTCTCCTCTGCTCCGCGATATATAGTGCGCTTCTGAAGTGAGCGGCGGCTCCCACCGAAGTCTCTCGTTCAGAGCCTCTCGGGGAAGAAGATCCCACGGAACAACTTCGCGGGGGCTTTTCTCCGAAGATTCTAACTAACTGCAGGAGAAAGAAGGAAAAGAAAAAAAGAAAGGAATGAACAACGGAGGAGGAGGGCGGAAAGGAATGGCAGATGGCGAAGAAGGACCCGCTGCAATAATACAAATCAATCTTACCGAAAAGAAGCGACGAGGGCGCTGTGGTGGAACTAGTTCCTTCGCTTCCCAAGAAGGGTGTTTTTTCTGGCTTCAGAACTCTTCAGCAAAATCAGGAACAAAGAAGTGGAGAAGGCGACTTTATAATTAGTCAAAAAAGAAGACGCGGGCAGCATTTTCCAATCGCCTACTGCCCTCCGTGTGACGCAAGACCTACGACATCCAGTAGGAGTGAAGCATCTGGTACGGAGTGGGGGGAAGTGGGGAGAGACGTATCAGCGCGCCTAGGGCCAAAGCAAGACTCACGATTCTGTTGTTCCCTTGAGTGAGTGGGTGGATGTAGTAGTCATTCCCACCTGATCAGGATGATATTTCACTCCAGAATAGCTTCTCCCCACCATCTCAAGTGGGGCCTTCCATGTTGACCCTTGGGTCCAATCAACTTTGGCTACACCGGGTTTTCAGAAGTTCTTCCTTTCTGCTGGAGGGTTCTGATCCAGGCCCCCATCTCAGGGAAAGCTGGAGTGTGATTTAGTTCTTTCTGATGGGAAGCCACTTAAGGATGTAATAAGAAACTTGCCACATTCAGTGGTTTGCCAGAAAGATTTTGTCTCAATTTGGGACTAAATTGTATTGGGACTAGAGTCTGCAGAGTTTTCCTCCCTCTCTAGCTGGAGGGAGCATCAGGAGAGCACTAGCTAGGGGAAACCTAGTCCATATCATTTATTCCTAATCTTTCTCCCCACTTGTTTTTCAGAGGCTCTAGGAGATGCTACTTAGGATTTTGCTGTTTGTGTTGTCAGATGTATAAGGGTCTGTTGCTAATAGTGAAATCCAATGTTAAGAACACACTGGGTTTGATTGCCTGAGCGTACTTTGACTGCTATGTAGAGATCCATCAGGAAAACAATTTACTGCAAAAATGTGGCAGTAAACAATTGTGTTATGAAGGGCAGCTTTCAATAACACACAACTGTTATATACTTTTTGGAAAAAATAGTATCCACACAGTAAATCCACACAGGAAAAAATGTTACCACACAGTAATTAGATTTTTTGTTTTGCTGAAAACAGAAAACAGGAGAATCAATAAATGTTCAAAGACAGGAGAAAATGTTTAATTGTGTGTGTGTGTGTGTGTATATATGTGTGGTTGTGTGTATGTATATA
>JANHFL010001392.1:146442-158394 GCA_032468155.1 Oxyrhabdium leporinum
AGCGAGAGAGAGAGAGGAATAGGGTTAAAATCCTGGGTGCTTTTGTATCATAGGAAGGTCAAGTGGACATCATGTAGAATACGTTCAAGAAAGTGACTGCAGCAACTGTAGCAGAGGACTTGTTTCAGTGAGCAATAACAATTTGAAAGTTCATCAAATGGATCTTGAGGTGTTGGAACCATCAATGGGGTCCTGAGGGAGGCAGTCCTTGGGTTGCAGATCGTTTACCTCTGCTGGGCAGGCAATCTTCACTTAACAGCCAGTTGTTTAGTGACCAAGATTATGATGGATCTCCCCAACTTTGAACTTTGAAACCTATTTTCAAAGATCTGACAGTCACACCCTCCATGAAGTTATATAATTGTGTTTTGGAGTACTTGGCAGCTGGCATACTTTTAAGGCCATTTTGCAGTGTCCCACAGTTATGTGAGTCAGATTTGGGGTGATTTGTGCCAGTTTCCGGTGTTTACTTCTGGTTTTTGGCAAAAATGCTTAGGTTCGCTTAAACAACTGCCCCAAAAAGGTTATATAATTGGATGCAGTCATATGATGGTCTGCTTCAGGACTGTCATGGCCTAACAAATATAATTCTGGGATCAATTACCATCATAAGATGAGGACTACCTGTTTAAGAGTAGGATTGATTCTCTTCTTTCCAAAAGATACAAAACTACATCAGTTATGGAAATGCAGCCACTTGTGACAAATCCACCTTCCAAAACTGGCATGTGAGAAGGAGTTGTTTAGAGCAGGAGGGATCTCTCCATTTTGGTATTACTCAGCTTTCATGTTTCTAAACTTCTCTCAGTTCCGTTTTTGAATCCATTTTGTCCATCTTTTGCACATATAGAACGTTGCTAAGCCAATTTTTTATCTTTCAATAGTATTCATTAATATATGTCTTTTTTATGGATCTGTCTTAAAAAAATACACATCTTTGTCTACATTGTTTCTTAGAAAAAGTGCAATGGAAAATATTGTAGTTGGATAATTGGTCAGGGAATTACAAACTAAATCATGAACCAAAAAATCCTTCTCCAAGTGCTTCTCACCCAGGAAATATGCCTTTTCTGTTGCATCACCTGCCATCTGGAACAATATCCTTCTCATTCTTTAAATGGCTTTGAAGTCACTGGATTAGCAGGAATGCATCTCTGTGGGAATGTTATTACATGGGTCAGTCTGTCAGTCTCTGGATTATCACTGTCTTCATTTTTATTGAATGGGATGTGCTTTTAATTGGTATGCTGCCCATATCTGAAATAAATGAATAAATAAATTTCTTCCTCATCCCGAGAGGAGCTGGAACATGTAAAATTATTGGACAGGCAGTCAAAATAGAAAGTAAGAGAGGAATTTAAATTATACCTACGTAGAATTATTTAGAAGGGGTTTTTTTCTCTCTCTGCGTGTTGAGAGAGACCAAAAAGTATTCTTTCCATCAGACATCATCCAGATCCCTTCAAGCTTTTTTCCTCCAACAAATCATGCTTCATAAAAATGAAGAACAAACAACATTTTCAATAGTGCACAACTGTGTCAACTCCAGCGTCTGTTATCATCGCACTGCTCATATGCTATGCTGATACGATGTTCGTGTGCAGGAGGCTTGCAAGTTAAGCACTTTCAAAATTCATGCGCTTACCTGGAGTTTTCCGTTTTCTCCATTCCTGCATGGCAACACAAAAGCCAAATAGATCCCAATGCACAGGGTTCACCAAAGAACAATAAACCTTTTGCAAATCGCTTATCAAATGTATGTCCGTGCTAACCATCCCGAATGACACATTTGTGGAGAAATGCTAGAATTTAAAATAACTTACTGTGTATTTCAGGGATTTTCCATTCTCCTCCGCCGAAATTTTTTTTTTTTTCCCCCTGCCAAAATTTGTTCTTAAATATGGCAAGGAAAGAGTCCTTAACTGGTCTGGGTGACTTAGGTTCGAAATGCAAATTTCTGTTGAAAATAACCATCAGTCTAACTGCCTGTCTGTCTGTTTTTGTGTCTATACATATACACAAGTGCTGTGTCTGTCTCTGTGTGTACTATATTATGAGCATCTATTTTATATATGTCAAAATAAGGGTAGAGATATTGTCACATATGTTCTTCCAGTACCCCTTGGTTCAACAAAGGTAATCTGGACTTCAGCATCCATCTTGATACGAGAATGCGTAGGTAGATGTGGAACCAATGAGTTGTTAGAAATTAATATCGTATGCAAGTTGCCTTTCTTAGAGAGAAAGGAGACTTCAAACACGATCCGTTACTAATCCATAGGAATCTGACAGTTTTAATGATGGGATGGGGAGGAGGAATTTCTCACTGTGCCTTGACCAACTGAATCCCCAGGAGCTCTTTCTAGAAGATCTGAAACAGGGCACAGTTGCTTGATTGACTTGGACATTTCTCCAGTTGTGTCATACATTCTGCTTGCCATTTTTGTCATATTAGAGAAATAGAAATAGACTGACCTATATAACATAGAAACCTTCTATACCCAATGTCTATGGAGTTTCTCAATCACCCAGGTCATGGTTATTCCAAAGATATTTTCCCAAAAGCAACTGGACTTCCTTGGTGTTTTGCTTTGGAAACAGTTCTGAAGAAGAACTGAAGAAGCTTCTTGGACAAGAAGAAAAACATTTTCAAAGAAAAAAAAACACCAAGAAAGTCCAGTTACCTTTTGGAAAGGCACCTTTGAGACTATTGTGCACAAGTTATGCATCAGATTGCTCTTTGGAGAAGGGTGTTCAGCATAAGTATTTTTATTCTGGAACTAGGATCCTCCATCAGACCATAAACAGGAAGTGACGAAGAAAGAGATAAAGATAGCATTGTTCTGCTTCAGTAAAATATGCTATTCCTGAGCAGCCAGAACCTTCTCCAGCCCTCCTTAAGATGATTTATTGGTTGATAAGTGGTGGATCTGTCCAAAGAGTGATTGCATTCTTCAAGTTTTAAAGTCTTGTGGTGACTTAAAGCAGAAATATTAGGAAGCATTTTACATAATCCTCATCCTCAGTTACTCCTATTTTACATCCCATTATTTTCTGATCAATTTCTAACCTACCCACCCTCAGCCAACCTTCACATGTTTAAGCATAGGCAACTCATCCCAATCTCTTTGCATGTTCACCGCACAGGTTTGCATTGGAACACATTACAATTCCCTTTATAAGTTCTATGAGACCTGGGCCATAGACTCACCAAGAGTCAGACACGACTGAATGGACGATGTGATCATCACCATCACATCGTCATCCCCAGGTTGAATCCTCACGATTCTCAATCCATGAAGTTTTGGGGATGATGCTCAGATGATGGCAGCAGCAGGAGTCCTTCAGAAGGTCAGCGTTCCACGTAATATACCCATATCAAACAGGTCTCTGAGGCAAGATGGTGCCTCAAAGATCAGTTTTATTTGGTATATCATATTGGCACAGGCTGGTGAAAACTAACTCTGAATGTTCCCGCGGTTTTCAGCTAATTAAAAGTAAAAGTTATTCCCCTTCCCCAAACCATCAGTCACATGGTCCAATCAAAGCACCTTCCGATGGCCTGGTAACTTCATTCCTCTTCTCTCCAGTCACCTGAGGGACTGTCCTTGGTTGCCAGGAGAAAGTATTTTGTTTTGGCTACAAACCCCAGGTATCTCTGTTCTCCTCTCCATATCCATCAGCTCCAGTGTGGCAACACTTTGAAGGCTCAAAATGGCCTTGGCCAGGTCAGCTTCAGGGTTGATACAGAGTTTCCCCAGTGTCTCAGAAAAGTGAGGTGTGGAGGGTCAAAGTAGAGCAACCTGTCCCTTGTCACTTCTCCATTTATTCAATGCTAGGAGAGCACTGAAGAGATGGTTAACAAAGGGAGCCTCTCCTAAGTTGAAATACCAGATCTGAAGAAAGCTAAGGAAGTCAAAGGCAAGGCAGCGGGCATCTAAAGTAGTGAATGTGTTTTTCCCCCGTGATTATATGTCTAGTTTTTCCAGTTCCTAAAAACAATAATAAAATCCCCTGTTAATAACATACCCAGAGATGGTAATTTTTCAGAGGCCCTGGGTTGGAAGGGACCTATTCTTCCTCTTTCCATCACATGAGGTGAGTGTCTTTGCTACTCACTTCAAAGCAAACAATGCTTGTGAAATGTGCAGAGTTGGAGGCAAAAAGGAATACAATTATAAGCGCCTCCTGCGGAGAACATTATGCTGTAGGCTCTCTAAGTGCCTTTTAACTCCTCAACTTAATCACCGGTCTGAGATTGCCAGAAATAAGCTGGCATCCTATGCCAACCGCACAGTAGGATTACGCTAGCATAGATGCATGGGCTTATAATCAGAATTTTTCAAAGTCTGCCATTTAGAGGACCTCTGGGACTGCTGGAATATTCATCTCAAATTAGCTGGCAGAGAAACCAAAAGTGGGAATGAAGAGGCGTTTGTACAAACACACACACACATTACAGATTAACAGAGTTGGAAGGGACCTTCTAGGTCATCTACTCCAACCCCCTGCCCAAGCAGGAGACCCTACACCATTTCTGACAGATGGTAGTCCTTCTTGAAAGCCTCCAGTGATGAAGCTCCCACAACTTCCGGAGGCAACTTATGTTCCATTGGTTGATTGTTATCACTGTCAGAAAATTTCTTCTTATTTCCAGGTTGGATCTCTCCTTGTTCAGTTTCCATCCATTATTCCTCTAGTCTTAATCAAGGCTAGAAGAGCTTTTCTAGCTTCAAATCATCAAGTTTTGTTTCTGGATTGTTTGTTACTTTTTTAAGAGCCAAAGCTCAGTGACTGTACTCATAAAACATTTAATCAGCCCAAAATAAATATTTAGCAGATACACTCGCAACAAAACTTGGTTAGTGTTAACATTGGTTAAATGGATTTATTTATTTAGCATATTGGCTTAACACAAAATTAAGGCTTTATGTTCTAATATATTATTAAAAACTTAGAAAATGAATTGTTTCAGAAATCTGGATGAGTATGTTGTGTGACTGTAATCAGTGGTCTTTCACAAAGGTAACATATTATTATATTTACAGGAGTGAAAATCATGGAAAGAGATGTATTTTAGTATCTTCTGAGTGACATTAATCCACAATTTATCCTTTCAAATGGCAATATTTTCCTGGCATTTTTGAGACAATGAAAGATATTATTGCATTCCTCAAAAAAGAGCAGAATTGGTTCGTCTTCATCCTCATCCTTCATCTTTGACAGTTTCTCAGAATTTATGGTACTTGATTTTGTTGTTCCACCCTGAAATTGTCTCCAATTGCTTGCTCTCTCCTATTTAGGGGAGAGCAACTGAAAAAAAGTAGATTTTTGCAGCTGAGGAGTTCCTACTTCATCCAGTATTTCTTAGTCTCTTTTGGTAGATTAATTTCCAAATGGTTGGTTATACAGAAAGTGGAAAATATTGCTTTGGAAGGTAGCTTTCTCTGAAGCCAGCTTCTTCTTTTCCATTACTCAATAGATCCTGCCAAATGTGAATGAAATGAGCTTCTGTAAATAAATGAAAAAGATGAAAAAAGAGAGTGACAAAAGAAGTGTGATAAAAAGGAGGAAACAGATGTCCACATTGTTTTTTTAAAATTAACTATGGTTACTTCAGTCTCACCAGACCTGACCATCCCTCATCATAGACAATAATAGTTCAGTTCCTCTTGAATTCAGACCTCCTTGAAAAATATATACAGTAGCTTGTATCCCTTCTCCAGAGAGAAGCAGAGCAGACTTTTGCCTAAGCTTCTTTGTCATGGATAATAATATTATACTAGTTTCTTATATGTATGTTTTTCTTTTTATATACATTAATATGAAAGGCTTTGATCACTTATAGAAATTACATTTGTTGTGCACCTCTCACAATCTCCTGAAGAAGAGTATTGAACCCAATAACATTTTAAAGAACCATTCTAAAATGTGGTTTCTATATGTATTCCACAGCAGATGAACTGCTGTAAACTGAACGTTCCAAAAAAGAAAGAAAAAAAAGAAAAAAAATGTAACCATTAACTAGCTAAATTATAATGGAACAAAATGTGTTACCCAGCCTCATGAATACTAAGCAAGTTTGTTATGATTATAGCTGCAATACTACAATGACTTCTCAATGTGATTCATAACAAGGGATCACAATGGGCAATGCTTTTCACATATGTATTGCTTTAATTGTACATAGCAACCATAAATAAATGCAAATGCATAGCTGAGAAATATAAGAACCAGGAAAAGTGTAGGCTATTTCAGGAAAGCAAATAACTTTGTATTTGCATTCCTTAACGTACTTTCACTTTTTTTATAAACATTTGCTCATGAACATTACACAGGGTGGTCTCTAATGATACAGTACTGAAGTTCAATAGGAAAAATAAAATACTGTTTTAAAGAAATCATTAAAAATACCTGGAATATTTTGTCGTACAACAGGTGGGCTTATGGTAGTAGTATGTTGCAATGATACTGTATGCTGTTTTTTAAAAATGTGGACGCACAGTAAGTTATTATCAGTTTTATTAGTCTAGTAGTCCAGCCTCCTTCTTATAAATCTGGTTTGAAAATGCTCCCAGTTTCCTGTATTTCTTATGACGGTTGAACACTGTAGTACAGCTGAATTGCAAACAAAAGGGAAAAAACTGTATACATCATGGATGTCAAACTCGATCGCTGTGACGTATCATGACGTGTCGCAGCGTTTTTTGCCTTTGAAGAGTAGGGTGGATGTGACCTGTGTGTGACACATCCGGCCCACAGGCCGCCAGTTTGACAGGCCTGGATAGATTAAAGAGGCTATTTTATTCACAGTTTCTTTTTTATATAGTATTTGAAGTAGAAAATAAAAACTATTAAAAAGGCATGCATTAGACAAAAGGATAATATGAGGGAGGTAGAATTTGATATTAAAAATGATGACTTTCTGAGGCAGTTTTTTTTTAAAGAAACAGTCTTTAAATAGATATACTATATCTCTAAAAATTACAAGATAAAAGCCTTGAGTTACAATATAATGAAGATAGAATTAATTTTTTTCTCTAGTAATATTCATTGGATATATTTGTTAGCAAGGTTCACATATTTCCTAGATTTCCTGAAAATAACTGTTTCTTTACAAAAACCTGACCTGAGTTTTCAGAGACTAATTACCTCCCTTCTCATAGTTTAAGACTGATGTTTTCTCTTGAGTTGTTGTATACCTTGATTTTGCCATGGAAACAATTGCACATTAATTTTAAGTGTTTGCTCCTCCAGAAAAGGAATATGGTGTGGCGCAAACGTTGTGCAAGCAAGGTTGACTTGCAAGGATAGAAAAAAAATGTTGTGTTATATATAATTTAGCATTAGTCTTCTTGCATTTCTACCATATTTACTGTGTTTTTAGTTTGTATACTGTGCAGAGTCATTATGAAATGGGTGATCTATACATTTGAAAAATAGAGGATATTTGTCTGAACTAGTTTTAGCTGTGTTTTCATTCCTTTTATTTTTTTATTCCTTTTTTGTCTTCTGCATCATGTTGTTTAACTTGAAACAGAATGGTATGATACTGTACATATGTATGTATGGAGGCAAAACATGCCTGCCAGTCTCCACAGATGAATGGATCCTTAATTTAATCTCATGATTAATAAGACCATCAATAGAAAGAACATGTGATATATTTCTGCACTGTTTGGGAATACTTAACATGAGACAATTTTAGCTAGTATGAATAGATACCAGTATTTTTTACTTTCTCAGCTAAGAGTTCGTTTCAGTCTTCCTATATTGTGTGAGCACTTTAACATTTGCTTGTAGGCAAAGGCATTGTGATTCTATAATAAAATTCTTCCATCATAAAGGAAAATGCATATTTATGAATATTTCTTTCTTTGTGTGGTGCTGGTATAATGTCTTTCCAAAATAGTCCCATATGTCATGGTAGAATCACTCCCTGATTTCTATGGGGTTCTCTAGTACCACTGCCCACTGCAAGGAGGTTGGATCTATTAAGTGGTCTGTCCCTGGCACCCAGAGCAATTTCAGAGGGAACTGGGGTTTATCCCCATTGGTCTGCTGCATGGTCCATTTAATATCTTGGTTGCCACTTTGAATAAGGGGTAACCAAGATCTTGGATTGGATTGTGCCCATGCAATCTCTCTCTTCTTGGGATGCTGGCACTCCTTTCAGATATGAATGGGATGAAAGAAGACAAGAGATGTCAACAGAATCTCTGGCACTCAACAAAAGATGAACTAGAACAAACATGGATTAGAACTGCAATTAAGGCCAACTTCCTCATGGTAAGGGTGGTGAAGCATCAGTACTCTTATTACATCTGCAGATTGTCATTCCAGATCATGCTTTGAGTGATACAAACCCCTCCAAGTAAGGTAACATTCTCTTACAGGGGCACACAGAGAAATTTGTGCAGCTCCTTCTGGATCAACACCAGCATGTATTTCTGAAGCAAAATATTGTATCAGCAGTACCTGAAATATAAATATATGAAAATATAATACTTACTATTGCATTATTACTAAGAAAAAGAACATCTGCGCTTACTGGAAGAAAGTTGATGAGGTAAGGCAGGGGTGTCAAATTCGCGGCATCATTTTGTCATCATGTGATATATTGTGACTTTTCCCCCCTTTGCTAAAATGGGGGTGGACGTGGCCAGTGTATGATGCATCTGGCCCATGGGCTGCAAGTTCGACACCCCTGATGTAAGAAGAAAGTGTGCTTGCTGCCACAAGCAAATCAGATTTGGTTTTGGACCTTTGATGCATCTGCTGCCAGCGTCATTGCTTTCAACTGCTATCATAATAGCTACTGATTTATCGTTTGTATATCCCTTTTAATGATTAATAACCAATTTCTTTTGTATTTCCAGTGTTGCATCTTTTTTCATGTCATTCTTGTAGCCTATCATTTGTAAATCTACTTTAAACTCAGTCTTGCTTTTGTCATGTAAAGCTTATTCTGTTTTGCCAATGTCAGATAGTGGCCAGGTGCCAAACAGTTGGTCCTTTGAGGATCCAGAGAGAAAGAGAACACCAGAGAGTAAGAAAATGTTAAAGTTTATTAATAACTTTAGCAGGGAGAGGTAGACAGAAACATAAAAGCATAACATACCAAGCACATGCTCTCACTTCAGCTGTTGGAAGCTCTAGTAACAATAGTGGGGAGACATGAAAGGCCAGGTTTTCCACAACACCGAGTGCTCGAGCCAAAAAGAGCAATGTTCAGGGTTTTTATTAAAACTTGGCACTTCCATAGTCAGGAGATTAAAGGACCTGACCTTGACTGGATGATGCATAACTTTGAGATGGGAATGAGAGTTCTGAAAACTTTACTGATAAGCCAACCTGCTAACATAAACAGTTTACAGTTGTGTGAAATTTTTCTTCACTCCTCTCTTTCCTTATTCATCAAGCAAAAGTAAAAATCAAGCAGGTAAAACAGCTCAGAATGAAGTGTAAAATTCTGGAATTTTCTTAATATGAAGGAGAAATCAAAGTATGTCACTCAATTCCTCAAAATAAAATGGTCTTTCACAGTGCCTCTAAATCAGGGATGTCAAACTTGCATCATCACGGCATCATCATGTGACGTATAATGACTTTCCCCCCTTTGATAAACTGGGCATAGGTGTGGTCAGTACATGATGCATCTGGCCCATAGGCCGCGAGTTTGGCAGCCCTGCTCTACATCTTCCAAAACATATTTTAAATACAATCTCTCCACAGAGGCAGATATCACTGTTGACTCTATTATCTTGCAGTGTCCTCATGAGGAGCAGCTGTCTGGTGTACTTGTGGTCAATCTCAAGTCTTCTCCTTGTTCACAGACATTTGTCTACTCATTGGCTTTTCATTCTGCTGTTGTCATAACTCTGCTTTTCAGGAAGCTGTCTTCAGTCTGTTATTTCTTCCCTGAAGGTCAGTCAGTGGGAAATATGAATAAAATCCACACATTGGTGAGATCTGAAATGACTCTTATTGATTTATTTTTAAATTGTTTTCTTTAACCACTTTATATTATTTGATATGTAAGAATAAGGCTTAACATATTTGGATTACTAAAGCAAGTAGTGATTATCAGAGTTGATATACCACAGAACTTAGCCAAATAGTAAGACAAAAGAGCCATATGGATGAGAATCAGTGATTTCCAGGAAATAGACTTTATTTCTACAAACAATTAATAATCACCCAGATTCAAAACCATAAAATACTACATAGAAAAATCTATTGGCTCATAGGGGAGACAAAAGGCAACACCTGTGGACTGTGTGATATAAAGAGGGAATTTGCAGCCTCATTTTAGCAGAGATTAATCAAGTGAGAGAACAATTAGTCAATTTAGCTTTATTCAGATAGTCAGAAAAATTCTTTATTCTCAGCCATGCCATGTTTTATCTGAGAGCATCTAGCTTGAGTTCATGCCTAAGACTCAAATAAATTGTATGAAGTTCCATGTCTGGCGCTTTCTGTTGAGGTTTTGCTGGGGAATCAGACACAAAGAATCACATAAGAAAAGAGAATACGGCTCATTTTGTGATAACAGCATATTCCCTACTGCAAAATTAATAATATGTTTCCTCTGTTCCATCTGAACATTAGTTTGAAATATCATCCATTATTTTTCCTAGTACAAGAGCAGGAAAATTCTTCAGTAATAAAAAGCAATAAGTAAATAAATAGTTCTGCCATTGTAGTCAAAGCAAACAATACAAGCTTTTAAAGGATCAAGGCTTCATCATGTTACACATAATAAACTGCCACCATTTGAAGACATATCTAGCTCCTTTTCAAAGTAACTTTTTTGGTCATATATAGTACAAAAGTTCAGGTAGTACTGATGTTTAACTCTTTAATTGTATGCAGACATATGGATTGCTAGCACAAACACATGGCAAAATATATCAATCATTGTTACAATATTGTCTGTGTGTAATTTTCCTCACTCTACATTAGTTGAAATTTGACCTATTTCAGATTTTTTAAAAAAATCAATCAAAGTGATTCTTAAATATAATAGGTCCTCCTTTAAAACCAAGTTCATAGAATGTCAATATATTTTTTTAAAGAAAAAAAATCATTCAGTTGTAGAGACCTCTGTTAAGCTTCAATGGGATACTTTACTTTGACAGACGTTCATGCAAAGCATCTCTTTGAAGAAGTCCTATTAATTAACTTCTCCTCCTAGCCCTAAAATGATACACAATTGTCAGACTGTATTGTTTTGCCTTGGTCTGAATTTCTCTCAGCAATTCCAGTAACTGAAAGTAGATTCTGAGTGCATATTTTTTAATGTGCAACAACCTCCTTTAATGTTTCCAGTCAACTATTGCTTTGTGAGTCTTGGATGTCAAACACCTTGAGGAAAAGGCATTATTTCTGCCCCTTGCCAAGAGGAATTGGGATCAAGGGCAGATTTTCCTTTTCTCCTTGCCTCATCACTAGTATGGGCCACTCACTATTCCTTAAATGCAGGAATTTATTTATTTATTTATTTTTATTTATTTTCACATTTATATACCGCCCCATTCCAAAGACTCGGGGCGGTTTACAACTTATAAGCAACTTATAAGGAATGGATGTGGTTAGCCTTCATCTACAATACAAGTTAAGGGTGAATATGCTTTTAAATTTGGAATTTATCACTATATGAAAGTTATCTGTTTACATACCTCGCGGGGAGTGGTTAAAAAGGCAATAACAAAGATGACTCTTTAAAGTTGGAAAAACTCATCATCAGTATTTATACTGATAATATGTATTTACTTTCAATGGCTATTATTTAATTGGAAGACTGAATTGTTTAATTCAATTTGTTCAAAATTTAGTGTTGTGTTTAAAAATCGGACTGACATGTCATTGTAACATTATATGTTTTTTTTTTTTTAATTAGATTTATATAACGCCCCATTCCAAGGACTAGGGGCGGTTCACACATAAAAA
>JANHFL010001392.1:158494-190427 GCA_032468155.1 Oxyrhabdium leporinum
GGCGGTTCACACTTAAAAATCCTTTTAAAACCCCGTTTTAAAATTAAAACCCATAAAAATTAAAACCAATTTAAAAAATTTGTTCTTGTTCTTGTTTTAACTGTTTCCTTTTTCACATTTTAGTTATTTTTCCCCATTCCTTTTCTTTTTAGTATGTTAAAACTGTAATAGTAATAACAAGAACATTCTTGAGATGAAGCAGTACATCTTGATAACTTGTGTTTCAGTGTGAAATGTATCTGTGCAGGATGAAGCACCTCATCAAAACAGGTTGTCTGGGAGCAACATCCTTCTGCCAGACATCTATCACTGGGCTTTGAAGATTTGTTATTCAATCTGTGAACATGGCAGCAGAAATTATGTTATTCCTTATTACTTTCATAAATGCCTAGATGCATAAGTGTTGTAACTCATAACTATAGAAATAGAATCCCATTAAGCAACAATATTTTGTTGAGTTATATTCAAAAAAGATAGATATAAAAAGATTCAGAATTTTCATCTGAGATACTGAGTTTTGTTTACAGTTGAAGCAATAACAAGTTCTCTTTTTAAACTACAATGTTAGCTGCCTTAATAGAGAAGATATCCAATTCTAGAGTCTAGAAGATACAGTACAGTAATCTTCTCATCTTAATACTATTCCTGGATGTTCACTGTGAGCTGAGAGAGATTTGAGCAGTGATTTCTTTGCCTTCCTTATCATTTCCCCCCCTTTTTCTCCAAATAAATATTTGATGTTTAAAATTATTTCCAAAGATAAACTTCATTGATAAATTAAAAACCAAATTATATAGCAAAGCAAATATTCAGTGAGCCACTGCTGTTATTTTTATTTGCAATAAAGTAAGCATGTCAACCAGCCCAGATGAAAATTTTTGCATAGAAATTGAGGAATCTTAAACTACTTTCCAAATCAATGCATTCTCCTTCACTACTACAGAAAATGGATATTTTCTCCCTTCACTCATAGCACTTCATTTTTATGTCTGTATACGATTCAGGGAAGCTAATTTGTATTGATCTTCCTTTTGATATTTCAACTTCATGCAGTTGTAAATAATTTTGCAAATCTTTTAAAGAATGCTATGAAATTGCATGTGGTATTTTAAAAAGTCAATTTATAGCTACACAAGTAGAATATGACCTCATTACACCTAGATATATACAGTAAATTACACCTTTTTTATTTTCAGCTCAAGCTAGGTATTAAGCAAAATGGCTGTACCAAACTTAAAGAAGATCATATAAAAAGGTCAGTTGGATATCATAATCCATATTTGTAACAGTTTTGCATACTTCTGATAGCTAGGCTTTGGAAAGTCAACACTGCAAACCAGAATTTTACAACTTATTTTTGAATGTACATGGAATTTTTATTTGCGCATGATTCCTCTGCCCATAATTGAAAGGGTAAAGAAAACCCCAGATGATGGCTACAATTTGTTTAAGATAATAGGAATAGTCCCATGGGGCATTTTTTTGTAGCTGCTAGTGTCTGTCTGCCTTGATCAAAGTTTTTAAGAATTTATGCTGTACATTGCTGTAGCTTGAGTAGGCAAGGCTTTACATAGCTTTAAAAATACATTCAAAAGGTATTCTGTATTCAAGAAAACATAAGCAAAAATCCCAAGCAATCTGGTACCTAGATTCCTTGCAAAATGCATCTCTCAGCCACCAGAATGTTGAACACCCATGAGCTAAGGGATGGGCAAACTGGTTTAGAAGTTGGTTAGATCAAGAGAAGAAAATCTGGGAGAAAAGATATGTTAACCATCCTGATCATGACTGTTAAAAACACTTAGAGAACCATAACTGGATTTTTGCACATATAGTAAATCTTCCTCAACTCCCTGTCAACAATACATTCTTATTTACTCTGAAGTTGGGGTGGGGTCAGGAATCTGTTTATTTGTCAAACACCAGGCTAATAAAGTAAAAGTGTAATCTTTTTGTCTCTCTTTCAAAATGAAAGAATTGGACATAACTGAAAAAGATCCATAAAAAGTGAGTTTCTGAGAATGTTGGCTAGAAATCCTAAGGCATTATTTCCCCCAATAAAACAGAATTCTTATACTAAAGAAAGATTGAATGAGTCCTTCTTCAAGAAAAAATGGAAAGACATTCTCTATTATAGTTTTGTTTTTCTAGAGCAAACTTCTGATCCAAAACGTATGAATGTTGAAGTTTTATTTTTTTAAAAACAGTTCTTGAGTTTTTAAATGTGTAGATTCCCATATTTCACCCACCTGCCAAACATAAATTATTCACCCACAGAGAACTGACTGTTGCCTGAAATATCAGGAATATTTTATTTAGACAAAAATCATGAAAAAATACTCTATATAAACAAATAACTTTGTTATCTCACTAAGATTTTCTTTGCTCAAAATACAAAACTATACAAAGGTTTTTCTGAATCCATTCAAAACTTTCAAAAAAATGAAATCAGGCAGATCCAATAATATCTTCCCAGCATCTTCTGAAACTGAAAATTAGCTATATTTTGAACAAAGAACCTTATTTCCAGACATATTATTGATAGAATATTAACATTCATTCTTTCCATGTGTTTGACAAAAAATAAAAATGCATAAATAGCAGAAGATTATCTTCCACTTAGTAAATTTTTCATGCTTCCTTACAAATATTTTGGTAGACTCTCTTACTGACATACTATTTCATCTTTTTATATATATATATGTGTGTGTGTGTGTGTATATGTATATATGTGTATATATGTATATATATATGTATATATGTATATGTATATATGTATATATATATGTATATATGTGTGTGTATATATATGTGTATATATATGTATATATGTGTGTATATATATGTGTATATATATATGTACACACACACACACACACATATATATATACATACACATAAATATATAAAATATATATTGTAGTAGGAATATGAAAAAATAAAGTACAATTATTTTTAACTATCATTGACTTATGTTAATTGTATTTTAACGGTTATTGTTTTTTAATTGCTTCGACTGTTTGCTTTTTGTTATTTTAATTATCTGTGCTGCCCAAGAGACAAATATGTGAGATGGCTGGCTGTATAAATTTAATAAATAAATATCAGTTGCTATGAAGTATTAATGTGAATAATTAGTCCCCCCCTTTTGAACTGCAGTTTGCCAGTTCTCTGAAGACAATGCAATTCTTTAGTCATAAAGAACCTATCACAAAGCAACCTTGAACCTGATACAATTTTTGAAATGCATGTCAATCATCGGTGAGTTAAAGCCACATGCATTGTCAAACTCAGGCCTTCTTGTGAAATTTAGCTAGACTGTCCAGTCTGCTTGCAGACTAGCTCCATATATGGCTTTTGGAGAATCAAGCCCAATATGAATTGTCTTATACAAGCCGTGGTAGTGCAATTGTTAAAGTGCAGTATTGCAGGCAAACTCTGCCCGCAGCCTGGAGTTCGATGCTGACAGGTTCAAGGTTGAAGCAGCATTCTATCCCAGATCATTGAGAGCAATATGCAAATAATGCGTCCACATTGTAAACTGCCCAGAGAGTATCTATGAGGCGGTATATAAGCTTAAATACTACTGCTATTACTTCAAATGTGTATACAAGATAGCTTTGCTCTTTGTCTTGTTTCTGATTCCAAATTATCTCAGTTTTTCCCTTTTGGTTTTTATTAATAAACTTCTGTTTTTTAATCATAATTTAATCATAATCATAATTCTGTTTTATTAACAAGCTTCTTTCTATTTAATGTATATATATTTAATCTAAGCTTAAGGTAACAAGATCGTCCAGTCTTCCCACATTTTTAATCTAATTGTTGTTTTGGAAATCAAAGAATATGCTCTTTACAGAACATATAGGTGTGTTTTCATGGGAACTTAAGGTCTTTTCACCCAAGAATGGGTTACTGAGAGTTGACCATTGTCTGTACTATTTATATATTTTTTACTCTGATAATTTCTTTCCTCTCCACTTTCTAATCATGGTTAAATAAAATATACAGTTTAATGCATATAATAAACTCGATGTGGTCCATAACAACATATTGTTAGTGTACTATGGAAATTTATTATTTTTTGCTGCATTGGCAAAAAAAATTAAGTTACATATGACAGATTTTATGAAGAAGCTTGAAGAAGTCACTTCTTATTGGAGCATAATTTTAATATATATTATGTAAAGATAAAGGTAGAAGAACAACACACTTTATCTAAATTTGAGTGGGAATTCCATTTAATTTATAATCAGTTGAATTCACAGAATAATTCTTATGCTATTCCTGAGCACAACAGATAACTGATTAAAATATCTTGCAGGGTGTCCACCTCCTTTCCACACATCTTTTCAATATGACTGGAATTCTGAATACTTTTAATTCTAGCTTTCTTAATTTCTTCTCCCTATTTTCCCTTCCTTTCAGTACTTATTCTAATGAATAATAGCACATCAGAAATATGTATAGAATATAATTTGCAAGGACTGTAAAATAAAAGCGAAAAACTGCAATGAATGACTTTTCATGCTTGTCAATTTTTATGTAATAGTGTGTTAAATGTTCTTTACACAAGAATCCTGCACAAAAGACATGAAGTTTAGTTTATTTAATTATTATTTCTTCCACATCAGTGCATTCAGACAATTATTTATGCAGTTTTGGGGGAGATGGAATCTTTTATAATTACTTTGGCATGTGCAGATGTTTGACTTGATTGGAGACATCACTGGAAATATTAAAAGACATTTAAATTGTCTCTAAATACATCTGAAAAAAATCAACATTAATAACTGCAAATTTAAAAGCTTTTTTCCCCAGTCCTGGTATGCCTCCTCATTATATAGTGGGAGACAAACAGGCACATATATGGGCAGCAATAATATATGAAGATACTAGACATGGGAAATCACTTTAATGATAATAGCAAAGGTATTATTTCATAATGTATAGGAAATGTACAGGAAAAGGCAGTGGTAAACCACTGCTTTATTTTACCAAGAAAAACACATCCATAGACAAGATAAAGTGACTGCCATGTCATGGGCCCCTCAGGTTGGATGGCACTCAAATGTGTTACTGCGGAAAAACTGATGATCTTTTAGAGAACTAATGTTGTTTATGTCATGGCTAAATTAAAGCCTTCTAGACATCTTGTTGTTGATGGTACCATGTAGTAAAAGAAAGTTGGATCTGCAAATACAGAATTACTGTTGGGGACTTGGAGCATAAGAAGAATAAACACAGGATAGTTCAATGAAGTGAAAGAGGAAATGAAACTTGAATGGGAGCAAATTGAAAGGGACTAGAATTGGGTGCTTTTAGTCAGATAACCAAGCTATTTGACCAAGCTATTGCTAAGGACATGAAATGTTAAAAAAATAGTATTGCTTTCATAGTCAGGAAGCTTGTGACTGGCAGTCAGAATGCCGAAATTAAAATTGGACTATATGACCTAGGAAATAAATGTGGAACAAATAGAAATGATCAGCTTCTGCTTCCCATAATTTCTTTATTGTCAACACAGTCTACAAACAACTGAAATGATACTTTTACCTGAGGACGTCTTCAGAAATCAAATTAGTTATATTGTCGAGTGAAAAAGCTCAGCAAAGATGTGACTAGGGGCTCATTGTGAACAGATCACAAACTACGCTTATGCAAGTTTCAGTTCAAGGTAAGCAGAAGAATAAGTGAACAAGTTTCTAGCTTGAGCTTATCTCCACCATTTTTCAAGGAAATCATCAAGTATCACTTTAAAGTTCTTATCTCCATTGATAGGAACTCAAAGTAACTATGAAATGAAAAGAATTTGTTAAGGATAAATATGAAAGGAGACTGCCAAAACCAAGAAAATAAAACAAAACAAATTGGATGTCAAAACAACAGTTGAAATTGCTAAGAACAAAAGCCAAAGCACAAAGATTTCAAGAAAAAAAAATTAACAAAGAGCTTCAGGAAATGATTAGGAGAAACAAGGAGAAATATTACACTGTAGAGAAATTAAAGATGGAAACAGACATGAAAAGCAAATATTTTCAAAATGTCTCTTGGTTCAGAAGGAAGTTACAACATTAAATTGTATGAGATAAAATATTTTAGCCTGCTTGAATCAGATAGCAACTGATTTAAAAAACAACTAGAGGGAGAACTATACTGAAATTCTATATAACAGAGATATCAACATTCAAGATACTCTAGAAGATATTTCCTATGTACAAAACTCCACAGAATTAGAAGATGGAGTTAGAAGAGCATTCCAGTCATTATCAAGCCAGAAAGCTACAGGATTTCATGAAATATCTACATAAATATGGCAAACAACAGAAAGATTTTAAAGTATTCCAACAAATTTGGAGAAGGACAGTGTACAACAGATTGGAAGAAATCAGTCTACATATCAGTACTAAAGAAAAGAAACTTACAGTTTTTGCAAAACTATTGTATAGTCTCCATAATTTCACATGCTAATACAATAATACTTAGGGGCAGGCTATCCAATAAAGATGGACCTGCACATGAAAAGGGAATTGCCATATGTTCCAGTTAGTTTAGTTTAGAAAAGACCAAGAAACAAGAAACATTATTGCTGATGCTTGCTGGATAATTGGGAAATGAAAAAAAATAATCAAAAAATGTATCAATATATAGTTTTTTGAAAAGGGGCTTCCAGGCAAGGACTGATGGAGGAGGGGGACTTAGAAGTTCCGGCGAGCAGCTCCATGATAGGAGCATTGCAGTGGAATGACTAACCTAAAGCCAGTTTCTGGCTAATGAAAATCTTTCCAGAGATAAGAAGAGATATTTGGGATGCCCAATCACTTTAGTTTTATATGAATATGAATTTAAGGTTATGCTTAATTTTTGTGGGTAGATGCATATATATATTTTATTTGTAAAATAAAGCTAAATGTGAGGAATATTAAATGACTAGTAACAAATAACTTGTTACTAGTAAAAAAAAACCTATAGATATTAGCTTATAATTAATTTTTGCACCTGTAAATTATCTTAAAATGACATGCCTGAAAATGGAAGATTTATGATACTAATTAGAATTATATGACTGTCATTATATTGGCATGATGAGAAATACATCTCTCATATTTTTCTCTTTTAACTTGCTGAATGTCAAACTATGCATTACATGAAGCACACTAAGCTAGATGTACATGAGGTGTATGGAATCCAGCCTAGGGCTTCTCTCAGCTGTTTTTTTCCCCTGAAGATTGCATTTTGTTCTTTCCAACTCAACCAAATGCTGGAAAGTAATTTGTAGAAAGGACTTGGGACCTGGCTGTTCTCATGGTAACTCTCAAACAACAGAACAGACCCATATTTGGTGTGGGAAGAGAAAAGAAAGGAACAAAAAGAAAAGATAAAGTTCTAGAAGCATTCTTCCTGTGCATCTTTGTGGTGGAGCAGTAGGGTTGGTAAGTGGAATGCTAGCAACCCCTCCAATCTAAGCTTCTTCCATTCTCCTTCTGATTCTGTGACTCAGAACAGAGTGTATGCAGCTATTGATGTTTTCAAGTATAAACAACCCCTCCCTCCCTCCCTCCCTATCTCTCTCTCTCCCTCTCTCTTAAATTCCTTTTAAAGAGACTATTTCAGAGAATTTCCCATGGGTAGAATGTAGGTGCCTGTGAATATCCCCTTTCATTGTTCAATTATCTTTCTAGGAGTCTGTAGCTGCCATGGCCTTCCTGATTTCCATTACATTCTAAGGAAAACATCACTAGGGAATGCTTTCTGCTGGACAGTAGCAGGGAACAGTGTCACCCTAGAGCAGCGGCCCCCAATCATTTGGGCACCAGGGATTGGTCTGGCGCAGAGAGGTTTTTCCCGTGGTCCAGAGGGGGCGTGGTTTCATGTGCTGCCTGCATCCCACAGATGGGGTTTCACTTGTTTGCACGGCTCAGTTTTCTGGCATCCCACAGCCCAGTGCCAGCCCATAGACTGGGGGTTGAGGCCCTTGCCCTAAAGAGAACTGTGCTTTTGATTAATCTTAGACAACTGGTTCTCTATAATTTCTCTTCATTTGGTAGAGGATCTCATCATTTGTACTAAGCTATGATTAGAGGTACCATGATTTCCCACATACATAGAGTTGATATTTTTCTTAGTTCAAGAAAAATATAAACCTGTCCAATTTATTTTTGTCTTTTTCTTGCTAGCACCATGTCTGAATCTGAAAATTTAAACTCATGAACAATTATTCATGAATTGAGGAGGAGAGTGGTGTGAATTGACACCTTACCATAGCTTCTGCTGCCAATAACAAAGTCTGATCAGACTAATACTTTAGATGTCCATTATGGGCATATACAGTATAGTATGTCCGCAGTGTCTAAAGCTAATTGTGTCTTAATCCATGAGCCATTGTACAGTCAAAATCTGGTGACAATTCTTCTGCATATTTCCAGGAATTGGTACCAATTGTATAATATTGGGAAACTTAGATGATGGATGCTGGGTAATACTATACTATACTATATACTATAGTAGTATATAATACTACTAAAGGTAGTATTATATACCCATCTATTTCTCAAGAAATTCTGAATTTGGTAGCATTATTCCACTGGGGAATGGCACTGTGCTTGATTCTACTATCTTCAGTTACACAAAATTCATTTTATTATCTTGTAAGAGGTTAGAATGAAGCGTAAATTTGATTTGTCCAGTTTTCAAATGTAAATTTAATTTTTAAATTATTTTTATTTACTTTTTAAACTAGTACATAAAGCAAAATTCAATTATATTTCAAAAACAACACTTAAAAAGAAAAAGGGGAGCATTACACAGATCTATGCATTAGAATTAAAGTGATATAAAATTCAGTATTTTAAAAATATGTTTAAAATGTATATTAGGTAAATGCTTATAAACAAACATGCATACCAGTATTTTTATATGGAATGCATATATGTGTGTATATTAAAACCTTATAAATTGCTACAGATATGAATTCAGAATTGAAAAATGGAAATTAATCCCTGATTGATGCAGGTTCCTTGCCTCACAGTAAGAAAACTTTTTCATATTTTCAGTCTATGCTCTATTTTGTTTGTGATATCATTAGGAAATTGTAGTGAGTAATGAAATACAGGGCTTGATGACACCACAGGCTGTGTTTTGAAATAGGAGAGAGAATTGAATTTTGCTTGCTGTGGTTATACAATTCATGACATATAACAGCAATATGAGCCAGCCCTGTGTTGTCAGAGAGCAAATAGGCTTACTGTGTCTTGCACGAGAATTATAAAGTGATTGCCCAGATATACAGCCTGTGAACTTTTTATTTTTCTTCTCTAAAATTATTTTTGCTTGCTGTGATTTCATCTTTTTCTTTTCCCTTTGAAAAAAAACAAAAGGCCAAATAAATGTCAAAGATTGTCAGTAAACATTGACCTCACTCTCTGTTTTGGAGGATGAGGGGGATTGTTTCAAAAATTGTATTTAATCAGCCCTTCAGACCCAAATATCAAACATGATAGCCTGAATCTTGATTTGCTACTTATCCCATCCAAACAGCAGTTGGTTATGGCTACTACATTTTGAAGAGAAAATTGCTTGTTCCAATCCAGAATTAGCAAGCTAAAGCATTTTCTGCTACATAGAACTATGTTTAGTCATATAACATAAACACAATATTCAGTAGGATTCTTTAGACCCATAGCATGCATTAATCAAAGCATAATTCACCAAATGCAGCTTTCAGATATATTGTATTTCAGTCAAAAGATTTAAGACTTCTAAGAGGAGGAATTTAGATGCAGAATAAAAATAAGCTTGGCAGATGTAAAGTTTAATTGTCAGTTTTCTTTCCTAATTACAATGATTGGCAGACTTCTATTGTTCTTTTTCAAATCCCTTTATGCTCTCTTTTTCTGCCTTGTAACACAAAAACTCAGGGCTGGGCAATGTGGACCACTTATTGCTAAGTCTCCATTAGAACCCTGCAACAGCCTGTCACTGTATTGCAGAAATTCAGAGTCTAAGTAGTTGAAATTCACCACCAAAATGGCAGAATTTCATCAGGATAATTTCAAGTTATTTGAAGGGATTGGTAGTTTCCTTTTAAAGGCTCATAATTATCACTCCTGTCCTGAACTTCTGAAAAAGCTTGGGGAAAAAACAAAAAAAAACAACCCTAAGCCCATTTTAGTGAGATAAGGACATCTAATACTTTCCTGCAGCTGTCCAAAAGACCAGGAGGATGGTTATCATGTTGGCTAACATGGGAATATTTAAATGTATTCTCAAAGATTGGTTTTGGCATGCATATATTCTGCAATTGTTTCCACCCATTTGTGTTCCTGAAAGTACAAAGTCTATGAGCCTATTTTTAAAGAACCATAGTACAGATCTTTGTGTGAATACTAACTGAATAATTATTTGTAGGGGATTATGTTTGTATATATGTGTTTCTGTGTGCATGAGTGAACCAGTGAAAAAGAGAGAGAAAGAGCTTTGTTTCTAGGCAGTGCTGTAATTTTTATATGCTCGCACTCAAGTAGGAAAGCTTTTGGCTAACAATTATAATTCAGTGGCTGTTTGATGAATATACTACAATACAAAATGATTACATATCAAATCAAATGTATACCTAACCTAGTAGGCATGCAAAAATTCTTTTATATAAACATATCACCAAAAGCAGAAGAACTTCAGCACGTAAGGATATTTTGCAGTATATGAACCTTTAGCTCCAATTCTTGCAGAATACAGTTTATTCATGAAAAAAATAGCAATAGTCTTTTTCAGAGTGCTATATGCAATGAATTATTTAGAATGCAAGCTTAGTAACTCTCTCTGTGTAAATCTTACCTTCCTGTTTATGAAGCACACACATTTCCACAATAGTTTAGCCATTTTATGGTAGGGTTTTCCCCCCATACGTGTAACTACATCCACAACTACATGGTCTCACATGTAATTAATATTTCTGTGATGTAATATTTATACTGTACAGTATTGATGATATAAATTCCATTTTTTTACTTATTTATACCCATTCACACCTCTATCTATCTGTCTACAAATAGGAAATTTTCTATATTTTGTTGCCTCCGACTACTGTTAATATACATGAAATTCTTCTCTGGACTATCCCAATTATTTTCATAGGCTGTAATTTAGAAATTAAGGGCTTGGAAACAATTATTCTATAACTACTTTTGAATCTCTCAATTACTCAGATACAAAGCTTCCTTTTGGAGAAAGTAATTGACCATAGATGTGACCAAATTCTTCCATTTCATTTCCACCCTCTCCTTTTCTTATTTTTTGGCCATACATTCATTTTGCTCTGATTCCATATTCTGTAAATTCAAAGGAAGATAAATAAAAAAAACCCCACATGAACATTCATATACCATTCCATTTTTATTTCTTATAGCACATATATTGTATATTTATTTTAATTAGTATGGATACTTTTTGCAAACAAGTATTTTTGAAGCTCTACCATATTGTAACAATCTGAAAAATAGGTGGGTTAGTAATCACAAATGCAATTGTATTTTCAGGTGATGTGATTTGAGTGATTAATACATTAAGATCAAAGGCAAAACAATGCTCCTCCTTCTCTCTCCCCATTACACTTTGTTTCTGCCATGTCCTATCCAAGGGTGTCCACAGAACCCAGTCAAAAAAGTCAAGATAATAACCACAAAGGTACAATGGAATCTCTGCTGTTTTTGTGGTTCACATAGTAAAAAACAGGAGTTGTTTTGACTTTGTTGACCACAGACTGTGTATATCTATGGTTCTTTTTATGTATTTCGGTTGGCTTTCCTTGGAACATTTGTAAGGCACTCTGTTCTTTTTTTTTCCCAACAGAGATTTCTATGGATATAAAGCAGATAAAAGAAGTGCAGGTGGGTGCAGATTATAAGCAGTCCCATCATAAAATATTGTAAACATGGCAAGATAGATAACCCAATAAAATCTCATTTTAGAGCAGTATAAAGAATAAGTTATCCAGTTCTATTCAAACTTACTTATGTCCCTATTTAGTATTTAATTTTAGGAAAAAAATGAAACGCTTTGATATTTTCAAAACATAACAGGTTTCCTGAACTTTTCCTCTTTTTCACTGATTAAGTAATATTTAATGAAATGCTTGAAAAGTGAATAGTTACCAGTAATGGACACCTAAACATTCCATTTACTGAGCCAGAAGATAAGAACAAGTACACGCCATTTATATTTAATGTCAGCTGAATCAATGAGTAGAAACTGGATGAAACAGGCAGCAGGCATGAGCAGACTTTGAGCTGAACAGCTGCATTTAAGCTACCAGAGATTCTTTCAGTTGTCTTCACTTATGCACTTTAGTGAGTGAAATGTCCAAGAATAATGGAAGTATTCTTGTTTAAATCTCACATCAACATGAATTCAATAAGCGGCATTGTGTAAACTGCTATTTGATTATTTAAGTTAGTTTTATTCCATTTTTCAGCAAGAAAATGTTCTCAGAATAGCTGGAAACAATTAATACAAACAAGACAGCTTTTCTGCAGAGTTTTAAAAACTAAAAAATAATCGCAGGAAAGGAGAAAAATGGACAACATGGTTGGGGCCCAGAATGTAGAAAAAACAAAGTTAGAGTCAGAAACTGAAATACCACATTCCATAATACAGAGCTGGAGTAAAATAGTTTAATATGAGTAAGAGACTAGTGCATGGGTATCAAACTCAATCGCATCACGGGCTGGATCATGACGTATTGTGATGTTTTTTGCCTTTGCAGAGCCTGGGTAGGTGTGGCCTACATGTGACATATCCAGCGGGCTGCCAGTTTGATGAGCTTGGCACTGGAACTGAATTTTTATTGCAGCTGATGGTGTAATCCTACTTCCTGTCTTCTCTAGCTGCTGCCAGAAGGAATTCAATTTTTTTCTGTTCCAATTAATGTGTGAACTAAATGACTGTAGATATTAATATCTTCAAAAGGACAACACTATTGATTCTTTATTCTGTCACCATTGATGCAATCTGAACTCTAGTTTACATTAAGCTACTTCTTGTCTTCTTTGTCCTGTTTTCTCCTAACCTTCCAATGGTTGGTATCCTAGAAGGTTGACAGGGCCTCACAAAAGTTAAGGTTAGCTAGCAGGAGCCTTTTGGTTCTTAGGCTTGGGCTTTATGACAGACATTTCACTTCAAACTGATCCACTTTATGTGGTCTTAAATCAACAAAGAGATATGTCTGAAGCAAGGAGAGTATTTTAGTAGCCCTTAGTTTGTTCCTATCAAAGTGAGGAGGAACTTAGTCATATACATCCTGCATATTTTTTAAACCAGGAATATAAATATTGGCGATTACCCTTAATTAAATATTTTTCTTCCCTCCATAGTATCTGAGTAGATAAGAACTTTCTATTATTAACCATAACCATAACTCAAGAAAATCCCTCATTTCAACCCTGAACTACAAATATTTATTTTATTTTTATTGCAGATTTGGGGGAAAATCCGCATGGCACTGGTATTTCAAAGATGAGATGGATAGTTGAGTCATTGATAGTAATAAAACGGCAACATGGACTGTGTTGTTTCTCCATGTCATATAATATATGGCGGTATATAAATAATTTTGTATTTATTTATTTTGTCATGTTTATGTAGTGTATATTGGAGGTGAGCTGTATACAATGAAATTTCATTTTAATGTATGCCAATTAGTGTACATTCAAAGTGACAATAAAGTTCTTCTAAGTCTAAGTCTATGAAGGTAGAACAGCTTATAGAATTGCGCACATTTATGCTTGTTTCAACACAGTTTAATAAAACGGACCTGTTTTTACAGAGATTCCAAAGATTCATACTATATAACAGTATTTACTGCGTTTAACTGTCTAAATATATTTTGGGGAAAAATATGATATACAGTATATAATCAGAAAATATGTGACTTGCCTTAGTGATAGCTCTCCTTTAATTCAAGTAACAAAGCCCAAGCTACTGTTTGTTCAAAATAAAAAAGAACTTGATTAGCATCATTGATTATGTCAAAATGCTAATGGGTAACAAAGATAAAGTAGAACTTTTCAACTTTTATTTGTTTCCATTTGCTCAAGCAAGAGGCAAATATTTTGCTAGATTTTTCAAATATCCTTGGAAAAGGTTTGAAAATGATAAATTACTTGTTAGTCAGTATATATTTATTTTGAATGCGTTCACATATTCAGGGTCAAATGAATTATATCTCAAGGTAGAGCAGGAATTTGCTAGTGGTTTAACCAAACCCAATCAATTATCTTTGAGAAATCATAGAAAATTAGTTGAAGCTGCAAATGACTAGAGTAAAGTATAGCTTGTCCTCATCTTGAAAAGGGACTGGGGCGTTGGTGGAATGCTGTCGGTTGAACAACTGGTTCAGTGAGTGCGCGCGTGTGCCTGATTAGCTAGCAAGCAGGAAATAAAAGGCAGAAAAGCGCAGCGGCGGATGGGCGAACCCAGATGATCGTCGGAGGAACTGGTTCGCTCGCCAGCTGATAATCAGAGATACTGGTTTGTCCGAACCAGTCCGAACAGGCTGAATCCCACCTCTGGACTGGGGCTGAGTGGTACAACTGGCTTTCAATAATATTCCATGTGCAATACATGGTACTGGTTGTTATCTATAAATATGGCACATAACCAGGCAATTTGTAACATCTGCATTTCCTACACACTACATATCTCTTTGATACAATGTCACCTTAGAGGATCCAGGGAAATTCTTTTTCTATAATGCTGGCTGTTTAAAACAATTTTCCCACCATACATATACACACATAAATAAATATACACTTATACATATAAATGTACATACACATGGGAGTTCAACTTGTTCTACAAATGTCTGCCATATTTTATTATAAATTAGTTTTAACTTGCTATTCAGTCAATATTTATTTTTAGTTCTGATCCTGACTATTGGAAAAGGATATCTGAGCACATGTTTGTTGAAGTAAAAAAATCCTCCAGAATAATTTTCAATAGAAAATTTTAGTTGTTGAGATAAAAATGCTATTCAATGAATAGGATCTTTATCTATGTTAAAATCATTTTTAAACATCTAATCTAACCATGAGGAGAGACAATTAAAATATTCTTACTTTCAATAATCTCAATTGTACACAATACTGCAGCAATTGCTTAATAATCATAGTAACTTAAGTTGTTCTCATGCTCTATTTTTTTAATGTTTTATAGTTGATTCCTCTGTATGTTTTTTTGGAAATAAGACATGTTCATTTCTCTGAATTTTGTATGCAGTTATATAACATTTTGAGTTTAAGCAAAATTATAAAAGTGCTTTGATTGGATCATCTTTACACATGATTTGAACTACGACCTTCACAGCTCAATAGCAGGTATCATTAAAGGAATAAATCTTATATAATTATTCCTGAATAGAAAGAAAATTCAATTGTATCATTGACTTATATTAATCACAATAGACAATGTCAGGGTCTCTTGTCTTTGTACATGATTTGTAATGCTCCAGCTAACATAACATTTAAGTTTAATGACCTTTCCTGACAAAGTTTACTCCTTTAGAATGATGAAATGGAATCATTGACAGGAGATTATTATAACATATTGATTAAAACAGTGTCATTAAAACTGAAGTTTAAACATAGTAGTTGGAAAAAGTCAATTCTTAGAAAGGTCAAATTACTTTGGCTAAACATCCACTAACAGCTACTCATTATGTTAGACATAATTGTTTGAAGACTTAAACTGACTGCAATTCCAGGATGCAGTTCTAGTCTCTAAGGGTTAATTAGACTTTTGCCACATCAAGTAATGGACTTTTGAAAGTTTTTGAGTCCAATCCAGGGTTTATATTATTCTGAAGCAATCCATAGCATAGGTTATTGATGTTTCCAATTTTAAAACCATCCTCATCTTCTCCCAATCCAGTTCCTACTTCACCTGCTTTTAGCAACAATATAGTCAATCTGATTTTCATATACTTGATCCCATGCTGTCCATGTATAGAGGCATTATTTTTGTTATTTAAAGATCATGTAAGCTATGAAGGAATTATTGAAATGGCACAAATTGCCTAAAGCAAGATTAGAATTTAGGATTATCTGGTTTCCTGGTTGATGCCTTAACCACTACATCTATTACTATTTTTTGTGTGTTGCAGTGTGCATATGTTCAGAAGTTTATTGCCTAACAAGGACTGCTACTGAAGGCAAATCTCCAGCAATACCTCAGCAATAGTATGTTTCAGTCAGCATGTTAGTCTAATTCTCCTGTTTCCATTTACATATGGTGTGTAGCGTTTCTATAGATGAACACACCATGTAGAGAACAAGATTGGAAAGTCTTCTGCTGTCCTATTCCAAAGGTACTTTTTCAAGAGGCAATTGGACTTTCTGTTTTTTCTTTGAAGACATTTCACTTCTCATCCAAGAAGCTCCTTCAGCTATTCCTCAGAGTTGAAAAAGCTTCTTGGATGAGAAGTGAAACGTCTTCAAAGAGAAACAAGAAAGTCCAGTTGCCTTTTAAAAAAAGCACCTTTGGGACAACCATGACCTGGATGACTGAAAATCTCCAAAGACATTCCTCTCTCCTGCTTCCATTTCAGCCCCTTGGCTCTCATTGTTTGCCAGTTTGCTTATTACGTTCAAGATCATCGTCCTCCAATACCCTGCTGATAGTTAATTTAAGAAAAACTCCTACCTTCTCTCAATTTATAGATAATTATTTCAGGAAAAAAACACTTCTGGATAAATATGGTAATCACAATATAGCCTCTGAGCTATTAATTATCTTGAAAGCATTAGACTCATTTTATCCAGCTGCAGAGGCTAGTACAAAAAATAAATACATGATGCAAGATGCTAATAGAATGTTACTTTGAACAAAGTTAAAAATATTATTTTTATTTTAAAACATTGACTAGAATTATTTAGTTTAGAATTTTATAAGGATCTTCAATAGTTTGTATCCTTATTGTACTGGATGCATTTCCAGATCAGAGTTAACATTCTATTGTCTATTTTTCTCATGACCTGCAAGCACTGTAATATAAATTGCTGTGCCTATTAAATTGATTTGCCTCTCTCTCTCTCTCTCTCTCTCTTTCTTTTTCACACACATACAGAAAGAGAGAGGGAGAGAGGGAAAGAGAGAGAGGGAGGGAAGGAGAGAGGGAAAGAGAGAGAGAGAGGGAGAGACTATCCATTGAATTGGATAATCCCACATTATACAAGCCAAAAATAGAAATCTGGCAGCAATCATAATCATTACTGGGTTCCATATGTAGATGTCAAATATTCAGAGAATTATTCAGGCCTTAACATTGGCAGAGGAGAGTTTTAGGGAGTAAATCTGTGACAATTGTGTGTGACTTATACTCTCTGAAGTAATGTCCTCTTGTAATGTGCTGAAGGAGGAATAGGGTTGCTAATATTTCTGTTTTACTCATCCTTTTCTGATTTCTGCTATCTGCTCTAACAACATCTACTATAGTTATACTAGAACAAGAGTTCTATCAGAATGCCTATATTGGATCTCAATGATTCCATTCTATAGATGAAAAGATGGATAGTTGAACAGACTGATTGATGTACAATAGAGATTTTTCTCTTCACAAAATCATGCATCTGGATTCCATACCATTTATATGGAAACTTGGCACAGAACTACAGATGTAAGTTGCAATAAATGTCAACCGATGAGTGTTTATTTACACAAGGGCTTCATCTATCCTTAAAGCTATTTTAATATTTTTGCTGTTACTCAGTTTTTCTTAATTCAGAAAAGACATCTTGAAAGGAAAAAAGATAATTATCTTATGAGTAAATGAAGAATGGGAAAAAGAGACAAAATTAATTGCTATGAAATGTCTTGCTACTTTTATAGTCTTTCCTGCAAAGGAAATCACTGCTAATCTATGCTGTGGTTTCCTTAATATTGATTTCAGGAATGTAAAGTCTCTCTATAGGGAGAGCATTGGAATAAATGACCAAGCTAGCTTATGAAAAGTTTTATACAAGTAATCAACTGTTCAATCTACATATAAAAATGAATCTGCAGAATATAAGCTACTCTGCCAAATGTTCACATTTTAGAGCTCATATAAAGCCCCGCTAATGCACTCAAAATCCTCTTAGTAAATGTACTTGAGTTGATAAATGAGTATAAATATTTAATCTTTTCATGATTTTGTGACATTGCATCATCCAGTTTGCCTTTTTTTCCCTCTACAATGGTAAATGTAAGTCTCAGGCCCAGTACAAGAGCTACACAATAAAGAGAACTTATCCTGTCTGGAGCAGTGTGTTCTACCACTGAACAATTTTTAGTGCAAGGAAATTCTTCCCAATATTCAGTGATAATCTGTTTTTGGGTGATTTTTAAAACTAACTCCTTGTTATTTCTGGAAAAATACTGATCTTCTACATATAGTCATTCATACACTTCAAGGAAACGTTTATGTCTCTCTATATGCTTCAGATTAAGCATATTCAGTACCTTTAATTGTTCTTCCTAAATTTGTCTTAATGGGTCCTTTATTGTCTTCAGTGTGAAAGAGACTTCTTTTGATCTTAATATTATATTTCTGTTAATACAACTTAGGGTTCAATGTGCTTGTTTGTTTTGCATTTACTTTACATTATTTGCTTATGATACATCTGGACACCCAAATTCCTTTTTCATGGTTAGGTGCCCAGTGGAGTTGGTCCTATTATATATTCTTGCCTTTCCCTACCCAAGCGAAAGATTTGAATCTTGATACTTTGCTTTTAAGTTGTTTGCTATTTCCTCTTCCTCTGTCATTTGAAATTTGAAAATGATATTTCTAAACCCACATTGAAGTGATTTATATTTATGTAGAATGAAACTTGATTCTGAGCCCCTGATGTGTACTTGTTGGGTAGCATTGTCCACTTTGCTTTATATCTACATACTGATAACATAGCCCAGCCTAGACTTTGCCATATGCTCTCTATGAAAGAGAGGAGGGCAGTGGTGTGGAAGGAAGGGGGAGAAGAGAGAGATAGTGTGGCATGCTTTATTCTTGTAAGGTCATGTGGCTCCTGATATGAAATACATTTTTTTGTATTGGTTGAGAACCCAAATAAATAGCAGTTAATGTTGGTCATGTAATATGAATAGTATGTAATAGTAAAATTAATCTATGTTGTATTTGATAGAAAATGGATTAATCAGTTACAAAATATATATAAATAGAAGGAAACCCTAAACCAATTAGGTGGATTGCATTCAATCTGCCTTAATAGAAAGTTTGGTAAATATAGGAAAATGGACAGAGAATTCTCAAGACATATAAGTGTTGGTAGAAAAATAGTGGGTAGAATGTAGCCTGATGTGAGGAATCTGTTGGAAAAAGGTAACGATACTTTTTATAAGATTGTTTCTGCCTGCTTTCTTATATAACTGTTAGTTGGTTATGTCAGGAAAAACAAAAGTTGAATGTAACAGGAGCACTATAAATGGTTCACCTGGGAATGAATGGGTGCTAAATGAATACAGATTAAACAAAATTGATTGACCTATACAAAGTAAATCTGCTTTAAAACACTGTTTTTGAAACTTGGCAACTTCAAAATGTATGGATTTCAACTCCCAGAATTCCCTAACCAGCTTAGTGGCCAGGGAATTCTGGAAGTTAAAGTCCACATGTTTTAATTTGAAAAACATTGTTGTAAAAATGAAAAGCATGATATATATGCACAGGCACCTATGTATATAAATACCATGGGGACAATTAGACTTATTCTAAAGCAAAGGTGTCAAACTCAATTTCATTGAGGGCCACATCACGATTGAATTTGACCTCGAGGGTCAGTGGCCAGAATGGGTGTGGCAGCTCAACGTCACTTGTATCGGTGGTGCTTGTGGCGGCCTGAGCACTCTGCCAGCGAAAACAGAGCCTGGGAGGGCACACGTGGCCCTCCCAAGCTCTGTTTTCAGTAACAGAGGGTTGCTGGAGGCTGACGCTGCTGAAAACAGATTTGAGAGGGCCGCGCACGGCCCTCCTGAGCTCTATTTTTGCTGGCAGAACCACAGCGGCCAGTCCTTCGCTGTTCCCAGGGCAGCCCTGCAGGCCAGATCTAAGCACTCCATGGGCCAGATCTGGTACGCGGGCCTTGAGTTTGACACCCCTGTTCTAAAGTATCTAGAATGTATGTGCATTCAGTATGGATCCTTATTTTTTCATAGTATTAAATATATAATTGAAGTATAATTATTCTTTAAGAATTTATTATATGGTTTAGAGATGTTTAGAGATGGTGTAGTCACTAAATATTGGACTGGGACTTGGTGGCAGGATGACGGGGTCTTAATAAACCTAAGTTCAATTCCACTGGACAACAAAAAGATTTCTAGATATGCACTGTAAAAATATGATTGACCACCAAATGGTAGCAAAGAGAGTCTGTCCTATCTTTTTCTATATACCTAGTAATCATCTCTCTCTCTCTTTTTTGCAGCTGGAATTAAGTTATTCACCCTTATTTATTAACCTGATAACAACCAAATATGACAAACAACTCTGGAAAGAACCAAGAATCTCTTTTTATCTTTACTGAAGAGAGCCATTGTTCATGAATTTAAGATAGCATTTCCTGTCTCTTCAGCATTCTCAAAAGTAAGCCAAAGCCATTTCTTTCTTCTTTTCAGTCTCTTAGCAGGGATAATTGAAGGCTGTGAACTATTTGTACTTCCCAAGAAGTACACTTTATCAAATGTGGTAGATTTTCTTTGTAGTGTCTTCCTTTAAGGGCTTTTAGCTATAAATGTTCTTCTGATGCAGAGTTCCATCTTAATTACTTAATATATTCTTTAGCAACCCTAGCATCTTCAAACAAGAGAAGCTCTCATGAGGTGAATTTCAACCAACTCCACTCTCTGTACTGTTAACAAATGCTTCTCAAGAGATTATTGTTGCTGGGGTAATTCTCTTTATGGCCATAGATTGATCTATAGGTACTGTACATTGAATAGATAAACACTGGTTCCAATAACATGTAGAACTTAGCAGGGATAATTGAAGGCTGTGTAAACTGAACCTGCAGTTAGTTTATGATCCTGTGTATCTGAATTCAGAAAATGTGCTTAAAAGTACCATGGTTAACTATTGATCAAGGTGCCAAGCAAATAACATCACAAGCTTGGATAATTAAAGCAAAGTTCCAATCTATTTTCTCCTTAGTGTAAATCTTCTGCAGTCATTTAAACTGATTTGAGGAATGAAAGCAGAGAGGGAAAGTAGAAGCATATAAAGTTAGTTTTGATGTTTCTATTTCCACATAGAGGGGCTTCTATTTATTTTTAAAAGAATAAAAATATCTGCTTCAATCCTTTCTTTTTGGAACAAAGTTTGGGCAACTGAACAGATAGGTAAGATTAATACTCACATAAAACTAAAAAGTTCATGCAAGTATTTTTAAATAAATGATACCAAACATGATTAAGTTTTGTGTTTCTATTTTTCCATTTTCCGACAGTATTATAACCCTAGTTAAAATGGGGCATTTGAAATGACCTTGTTTTTCTACAGAAATTCAATAAAAAAATGTAGGTTCTGCAAATGGGTACCAGATTTTGATGTCCTGTGAATTAGATTTTTTTTAAAAAAACCTAGTAAATTACCTACTGTTAAATTTTCTTGGAAATATATGCAAATCACTTCATATCCTATTTGGATCATCAAAGCCAAATGATTCAAAGAGTTATTTTAGATTTCCAAACCAATTCAGACTGAATCGAATTTGATTGAGATCAGGTTTCTTCTGTCAAATAATGCCGTCAATTGGGATTGAAAGCAGGTTGTTCAAATTGCTTTCCTGTTCTTGGAAACTGCACTTCCCTTGCAATCTGTATGGCTATAGCAATGCTGGTTTTTAGAAAAGCCATTATAAGTGGGCTTTTTCAACAAGCCTTAGGTGCAGAATGTTGTGGGTGGCTTGTTTTTGTAATCTGAAGGCTGAAATAGATTTCTACTGATCATGATCACCAAATGTGATTTATACTACTTTGATACATTGGTTTGTATTTTTCAAACCTTAATTATGAAAACCATTGTATAAACTGTTCAAAGTCAATACTGATTGGAGTGGCGCATAAACCCAATAAATATAAAATTTTGCTGTGCATGCTTAGGAGGATGATCTTATTCAGGGAATCTGCTCTAATGATCTTTATATCAAATGCATATACTTACTAGCTCATGTAAAGTAGAATCAATATTACAACATATATATCGTTTCATTCTGAGAAATCATTCATTAACCAAGCAGAATTTCCAGCTGGCAAATTCATATAATCTGCTTTTACCTCACAAGAAAACAATGTTTATTAGCTACTACTAATATAATAAGTCTACTGTATTACAATCAGCCTTCATTACATGCAACACTAAAACTGAATTCACAAAACTTTTTGTTACCAAACCCATTCTCTGTGTTCATGCAGGACAATGAACCATAAAATAAGCTATGTTTGTATGACACATTATAGCAAAATTATTTTTAAAAATGAATCAAAGTAAGCTTAGTATATTGCATGAATGAAGCCCTTAGGTATGTCTATGACCTGATGAAACATGTAGGAATAACCTGTATATAATCAACTGGCATATTACTTTCCAATTTTATATCTATGCATGCAAAGCAGTTTTGGGGGGGAAATCAACAATAAGGGTATAACACTCTGTTTAACTATTTATCTGTTTTTATGGATGCTGGGCAGAAGTTGCCTAAGATCTAATCATATTTTCATGAAATTTTGGAACTTGATTACAGGCACAAGATTTTCAGTCTGAAATCCAGTAGAATTATAAAGATGTGCTTAGACTTTATATGATTAAGTACTCTTAAGATCAATTAGGGAAATGGGCTTTGGTGAATTTTTCTCAGATTAGATGTATTGTGGATGATGGTACAGATTCAAAAATTCTACACATTTCCTGAGATATAAAGATTATGCGTAAATCCTCTCAGATTGATTGGAATCGGCCTACTAAGTCAGAGTAAGGCTGAAGAATAACTTATTCTACTTACACCATTACAAATGTGTTCTCCAGGATACTTCCCAGACAAGCTCTTTGAACTACTGCAGAAATACCTCTACAGCTGTGTGATCTCAAGCTGTCATCTGCTTTTGGCAGCTGAGCCAATTTATCATTGGTTCAGGAATAATGTATTGACAACCTTTGACTATCTTTTCACATGCAGCGCTGAGGTTCATTGCCTCTTCTTGTCAGCAGGCCTCCGAAGCTTCAGCATCTTTTCCTGATACCTGTCTGCAGGCATTTTAAGCGATGCCTCTCTCATCAAGAATGTTCTTTGTCTCTGCTAATATTATGAGAGATTTTGAGGGGGCTGAGAAAAAAAAGAAGAGCAGTTCTAGACACAAACAATCAATATATGGAGAGTTGGTAGAGGTTTTCTAATAAATGGCAGTTGAATCTGGGCTGCAGAAAGACTGGGAAGAAGAGATTCAAAAGTTTTTAAAAGTTCCACCTTAATGAACTTTGAAGTAATGTGGGACTTGAAGTTACTATTGCTCTTCTAGGACTCTGGGATTTACCTTAATTATTGCATTAAAATTGCTTATTGAAGTCAATATGATTCTTGCTTCCTTGACTGAACTCTGCTTGGCATATGTTTCAATTGATTTTTAGAGTCACTGATCTGTTTTACTAGGAAATTAAATGATATTCTGAAAATAAAGGTGGCTGCTAAACTGAACATAAATTATTACTATCTGTATGAGGGTTTTTGGGTTTTACCAATAATTATCAAAGTACTTAACCTAAATTTGGAGATGAAAACAAAGATTCAGTAAATTGTCAGGTTATCTCATTAACTAGAATACTTCTAATAGGCTTCTAATTGGATCTAGATTATCTCAGAATAGTTACAAAAAACTGGGCTTTGTTTATTGCATGGGTTAATTTGAATATATCAGATCATTAGATTCTAAGGGGAGTCCTGTGTTATTTGTTGTTAAATGTTTTAAATAAATGTATAATTACTGGGAAAGTCTTTATGTTATGGACCTCTATTTTGTCTTCATCCAATTTTTGATTTCCATACAAAAGTGAAATTCATTTTTCTATTTTTAAAGCTATCATTGATATTATCTCTTGATTTTCCTGTTTTATTTACTGCAAAATAACTATGGCTATAATAAAAAATGTTATATTTCTTCACTTAAAATTTACCTTATATAGCTTGTGCCAGACTCTCTGTAGGATTGCATCTTCACACTAGAGTTCACCCAACTAGTTATGCCAGAAGAAGCACCTGTTTGTCCCTCCTTTTTGAGAAATTGGTGTGTGTGTGTGTGAGTGAGTGAGTGAGTGAGTGAATCTCAGAATTTTTTTCTCTGTGATAGGTTAACTCCTTGGAATAGCATCTCATTGGAGGTTGTCTTCAGCGTTATTTGCCATCCAGAATGGCATCATACTGCCTACTTATAAGTATGCCAAAAGTTTGTGATTATAGTAGGATATAAATATTCTACGTAAATATATTCTGAGGTTATTTTTCACCATAAGGGCTATAATATATATTTGAAAGATTTTGGTGTAGAGGTTTAATTTGAAATCCTGTTTACCCAAAACTTTGGTATAATCTTAGTCTAAAAATTGGAGATGTATGTTTGCTCAATATCAGGACAAATGTTTGTCTTTCTAAACTTATTTATTGCAAGAAGAATTTGGATTGCCTGTAACTGGACCTGATGTGTTAACAGTTTCTGAAACTCCCAAGTTATTTGTTTAAGGAGAGTGTTTTGGAAGTGTTTAAGCCTACCATTTATGTCTATAGAAAGCTGAAATTATTATTAAGATATATACTGGTCATTTGCAAAAGCTTTGGAATACAGAATTGAAGTATTTGATTATGACAAATCAGTGGTTATGTGCTTTAAATAATATTTAATATTTTTCTTTTATTTTAAAGTGAGATTAATTCACCCAATGATTATTTTTCATGTTTATTGGTCAATTTAATGAATGTTTTGGAAGGATTAGATATCATCCTTTTTATATTGGGCATGTAAGATTTTTGAGGAGATTTTGATATATATCATTGGGCTTCTTCCATGATTATCCTATTATAGCATAATAGTCAAATTATTGTTTTCACTGCCTTATTTATCCTCTGGTGGTAAGTTGTATGGTTTTGGTCTGATATCAATAGAAGTAAAAATAGTTCCAGGTCAGCTGTAAATTCCTTGTAGGAGATTGAATAGAAGGAGCCTAAATTATAATAGCATTATATATGTATACAACAGGAGGCAAATTTGGGTAATCTTGACTAAGATTAATATGATAAGTCCTAGTATGTATTGGATGAAAGATTACCAGAAAACCTCAGTGTTTTAGATTAAACAAGAAAGAAAAGAAGGAAAAATCCAGTGGCAAACCACATATGTTGTTGACAAGAAAACAACATAGGCAAATTCATACAGTTACTAGGAATCAAGCTTATCTTCATATATATGACTAGAAAAATGTCTCTTATAATAATGTTCCTCTTGACTTAGATAGAAACCTGGGAACCACACAAAAACACAGCCTTTTTACTTTATGTTGCTGTAAGGAACATTAATACGATTTCTAGAGAGAGACAAAACATAAGAAAACGGACGTTATATAAGATAAAAGAATTTTACTTCCATCCTTCTTGAAATAAAGAACACTGCTCCAAAATCCAGTGAGACTACAGTACCAAAGGGAAGTAATGTGTGTGTGTGTGTGTGTGTGTGATATGACAAGTCTTGTCTATACTACTTCTTATTGATTTAGCATGTCCATAAAACAAAGTGGTAGAAAATAAATTCTGAACAATCATAAATGAATTTTGACCTCTCCAGAGAGATCAGAGACCTCTAGTGGTTCTTAGGAAGTAGTTTGTTGAACAGACTTTCAAATCATAATCAGTGTATGGTTACCACTCCTATGAAAATGGTAAAACTATTTACAAAATACTTGAAATCTGTAAGAACTTAGTTGTAAATAGAAACAAGACTACTAAATTGTTTTGAACGATATATTTATAGTTGTTGAAAGGGCTTTTGATATTACAAATTTTGTTTTTCTTTTTTTTCTCTGCCTGATGAAAAACATTTTTTTCAAGATTACATATTAAAAATTAATATGCTCTAAAATAAAATTTTCATAGATTCAACTTGTAGGCTTAGCTTTATGGATTGTGCACTTAATAGGTCTGTTCTTTTCATAAAAAGTTGGTTGAGAATTTATGAGTGTGTCTGAGCTGATAATCATCAAGTGCTTCAAACTATTTCTCAAGTGAAATTGAATCTAGGAACTTCACACAAGCTCTTTTATGTTTGTTTTATTGTATCATACCATTTTTGTGCCTAAACTTAGAGTCATATCTGATCCACACGGGGTAACATGTTAACTCTGTCACAGATTAATGGTATAGGATAAATTTCAAACATGTTTTAGATCTTGTTGGTAGACACATGTGGTAAGTTATACATATATAAATGGTTTGGGGTTTGGCTAAGGCAAAGGAAATAATTAGGCAATGGATTGGAGATTTAGAATTATAAAATTATCAAAGTTCTCCCAAGCACTGAGGGAAATGTAGAGGCTCAAACCTGCCAAATGTGTACTGTATTCTCTTATTTTCTCCAATTACAGATAGGGTTTTTCCAGTAGTTGTTTCAATGTTTTTCCTTCAGTCATCCCCAGAAGGCACATTCCAAAAAGCTTCACTACTGCAGAGGCAATGCCATGTGGATCAGATATGATTGAGTCCATGATTGATTGTGCATGTTCTTCCAATTAAAGATGGTGATTACTTCAACTACTTTTAAAACATTTTTTGTTGCAGTAAAGAATGTTGTTTAAACTGCATTATAGCTGACATAAATCCTAAAAAGTTATCTATGCTTTAACAAAAATGTTACTCATCAGTTGTTGGCATAGCAACCTACTGTTGAAGTAATAGGAGTTTCATCCAAGATTTTCAAAACATTTCTAACTGCAAAATAATATTGAGGGGAAAAACTGTTTAATTTAAGAAAGGTAATCAAACATATTGCTGTGCCTTTTGGGGGAAAAGTTACTCTGAAAAAAAAGGCATGTACAAAAGTCCTTTTTTACATCAAATAGATGAACATATTGCTAGAATATGTTAGCAATTATATACTAAACAGACTTTGCTAATTTCTGTAACATAATTGTCTATGTGTTGTAATAGGACGCTGAATTGTTTTAATTCCTTACAGTGAGCATGTTTAACAAATTACATCTATGATCTTATACATACCTTATTGATTTCTGTTAGCAATTTGTATGAAAACAATTCAAAATGAAGAAAAGTATCCTGTACAGCTTTTGTACATCTTTTTTTCAAAGCAAACAGCAAGCAAAGATATTGAAATGTGTAATATATGCGTACATTCTAACAAAATTTTAAATGTATTTATATATGTAAATAAGCATGAGAAATAAAAATTGTATATCTACAGCCTGTATTTTATTGCTTTTCTTTGTCTTATTTGGGGATAAGTTCATTTTACTATCTTTGGAAATTTTGAGCAAATTAAAATTATGAATCTGGTTAGATGATAACTGCTCCCAATTAAAGACTCCTGAGAATACTGTGAATGGCCAAGAAATCAGCATCATTGAAGAAATCCATCAGGAGCTTGCACTGGAAAAACAAATTACCAAGCTCAAATTATCTTACTTTGTATACATTATGCAGTTCTGAGGAAAAGGCTCTAATGCTGGAAAAGGTACAAGAAAAGAGAAGAGCAGCAAGGTGCATAAAGTCTTTTACAGAGGTGATGAGTGTATTGTTGGGAGTCATGAGACAGCAGGTTGGGGGTAGATCTTCCTTTAAAAACTTTACAGCCATTAGGAATCAGACATGGCTTGGCACATAATCAAGCAGCTTAGCAAACAATGGAAATATTCCAGCATAATATTTATATTTGTTTTGTGGAACATAAAAGTATTTAGATATTTCTCCAAGATGAAACAGGGACTGGCCAAATTGGACAGATTGTTCAAGGAAACAATCCCTTATCTGCGATAGGTTGGTGAAGAATATACAAATGAAAAGTCTAGGTCCTCTGCCACTATTTGTCCCACAGGTGCTTATAAACTGTACATATGATTCTAACAGGATCATCTTCAGAAGTTGTAAATAGTTTTGGCGATATTTTATCAGGTTCCACAGCTTTATTGCCAGTGATATTTTCTAGGAAAACTTAAGTTCCTTTTCCAGAATATTTGGTATATTTGAACATATTTGTACATATTACCTTTGGAACATTTTTTTACACAGTTCTTGCATATTTTTGTGCTGTTACTTCTTTATAGCTTGTTTCCCCCTAAAAATATTTTAGAATTTTTTTGTTCACTTCAACTTTAAGGATGTTACAAATGTGTATCTGGAGTTCTTCAGACACTTAGTAGACTTGTGGAGATTTGAACTACATTTCCCAAGTTCTCAGCATTACACCTTATCCCCTAAACTGATTCCAAGTAGCCCAAAATCCCATGAATGAATTCTGCATGACTACTAACCATTTAACTATGCAGTTAGCACTTTGAGATTTACTTTGATTATCCATATATCCCTACATATTCAGGAATATGTGTCATAGGCTGAGTGGTACCGAGTAGAGCAGATAAATTTCTAAAATATTTGGTTACAACAATACGCTCCTCATAAATCTTACCCTTCACAAACATTATTTTCCAGTACCATCCACCGGTAATGGGGCCATCACAAGTGCAGAAATCTCCAATATCTGCCCATAAGATGGTAGACCTAATAAAACTTGGCTGTTTCTTAAAATGCTAAGTAGGAATGAACCTGCTTGGATGGGAAATATCTGGAAATTACCAGAACTTGAAGCTACTGGGAAGTTAAACAATAGAAGTTAAAAAATGGCAAGCCAGATTTTAATTATTGTCTAGGAAACGATATAGTTCACTTATTTATTCAGCATGCTGCCACTTTGCCATTACTAGAAGAAACCATTTCTATTACTGACAAGATAACAGAACACAAATCCTAATGGATTTTACACATCTTGGGATTGCCCCTAGATGTTGTTAGAATAAGATGGCAAATAGTAATGCTACTGTAACAATGATGGCTGAAACCAGCCTCACTAATAACTAGAAATAAGATGAAACAACATCATCATGAACACAAAGCAGAAAAATGACATTGCCAGATATGTTTGTGCCATGTTTATGATATGTTGGCAGGAACAAAGTGGCTGTAGTTCCCCTTCTGACTCCTCTGAGCTTTCTGGATGTTTACATAATAGTCTCTGCCCTATTTTAATAAAGACGCCAACTGTAAAATGCATAAACTTGGCTGTTTCTTAAAATGCTAAGTAGGGATGAACCTGCTTGGATGGGAAATATCTGGAAATTACCAGAACTCGAAGCTACTGGGAAGTTAAACAATAGAAGTTAAAAAATGGCAAGCCAGATTTAAATTATTGTCTAGGAAACGATATAGTTCACTTATTTATTGAACATGCTGCCACTTTGCCATTACTAGAAGAAACCATTTCTATTACTGGACATTCATCTATGTGAGTAAATCTCTCTCTGACAGAAAAGTTCTGGAAGCACATTGCCATGGTAAGCCTCAGAGAAAACATTTTTCCTCTAAATGAATTAAAATGTACTTGTTAAATACTGTTATACTGAATGGCATTTTATATTATTTTGTTAGTTATGGAACAACTAACAAAACATTTTTAAATAAGTTCTTTACAATGGAAAATGGACTTAAAATGTATATTTAATAATCTACAGCTGCCAGAATAATGTCTAACTCCTTTCATTGTACCCTTGCATTAGTGTTGTCATGCACATGCCTGTGCTCACACATATACATACAGATATACACAAACACAATATTTAAGAAGTTTGGATAATGCCATCTGCTTTTCTATTGTTTCATAAAAATCCTCAGAACATTTAATATTTAACATTTAAAACTGAAGAAATGTAAATCACTGCTTTCAATTCAGTTATTTGGGCAATTAGTGTTGCAAAAAAAGAGAGAGAGAGAGAGAGAGAGAAGGAAGAGATATTGCAGAAGAGGACTTGCCATGTAACTCATTAGAGAGCAATTTAAAAGCAATTTACTAAGTATTTATGTTCTCTCCTCATCAAAAGCAAGTGTGTGTAATGAGAACACTCAGTTCCTTGATAATGTTACACTAAGGGTCCACCGTTTGGGGAACAGATAACTCATCTTTCTAAGCTGTGCATTTAGCCAATGCATATGGTGAACAAAGGGAATCATTCTGGGAATTTTTAAGGAACAGACTAAAAATCAATGAATGAATGAATGAATCAATCAATCAATGAATCAATCAATCAATCAATCAATCAATCAAAATACAGCTTAAAGAGAGTTGGAGGTCTTCTAGAACAGCCTCTTGCTTAAGCAGAAGACTATACCATTTCAGACCAGTGACTGCCCAGTCTTATTTTAAAAACCTCCGGTGATGAATCACCTACAACTTCTGATGGCAAGCTGTTCCACTGGTTAATTGTCCCCACTCTTGGGAAGTTTAGTTCCAGGTTGCTTCCCTCCTTGATTAGTTTCCATCCATTGTTTCTTGTCCTGCTATCTGATGCTTTGGAAAATAAGTTGACCTCCTCCTCTTTGTGGCAACCTCTCAAATACTGGAAATACTGCTATCATGTCCACCGTAGTCCTTCTTTTTTCTAGACTAGCCAAACCCAAATCCTGCAAGAGTTTTTCATATGTTTTTGTCTCTAGGCCTCTAATTATTTTAGTTGCTCTTCTTTGCACTTTTTTCAAAGTATCAACAACTTTTTTGTAATGAGGTGACCAAAAGTGGTGTGGCCATACTAAGGTTTTATAAAAAACTGTACTAACACTTCACATGATTTTTATTCTATGTTTCTGTTTATACAGCCAAGTATTAAGGAAACTTCTTGTCCATTATGTATAAAATAATATTTGTAAATAACAACCCATCATAGAGCTTAGAATAATTTTCAGAAGCATTAATACAAGAGATCAGAATTACAACACAAAAACAAAACATATGTTGCCTGGCATACAAAGTCACTGGGAAACCATATGCACTGACTGAATTATTGACTACATACATACATACATAATGTACGTACAGTATATACATACTGATTTGGTGAATATTACTGCTTCTAACTTGCGTAGCTGACTTCTTAGATCAAGCCAAAGTATACAGCCAGGCAGACACATACACAGCCACCCTCAAAACTCCCCCCCACCCATCACAGAGCAAGGCTGCATATATTACATTTTTTATAGTTGGTAGGAGTCCATTCTGCAGAAACTTCACTGAGAAGATGCAACTTGATTCTTTTGTTTTTTTCAGCAGCTGAATCTTCATGAGTTTTATTATTCATTTTAACTGAAAAATTAGAATGTTTTGCAGTCTATTTGCTTTTTCCTCTACTATGAATATTTTATGCAAAAGAGAGATTTAATGATTTTTGATGTTTGCATGAATGAATTAAATATGCTAAATGTTTGCCAGTAGCAAGTCTATCTGCTAAACAAACTGGTGGGACAGATGTTGACCTATTCTTGAGTCAGCTGAAAATGATTCAAGCTTGAAGTTTATTGTCTCTATAGTCCATCATTATTCTACCTCTTTGCAGTCATCTCCAAGATAACAGAACACAAATCCTAATGGATTTTACACATCTTGGGATTGTCCCTAGATATTGTTAGAATAAAGTGGCAAATATTAATGCTACTGTAACTAATGATGGCTGAAACCAGCCTCACTAATAACTAGAAATAAGATGAAACAACATCAAAAACACAAAGCAGAAAAATGACATTGCCAGATATGTTTGTGCCATGTTTATGATATGTTGGCAGGAACAAAGTGGCTG
>JANHFL010001392.1:217899-236028 GCA_032468155.1 Oxyrhabdium leporinum
AATATTTCTATTTAGTACCTCCAGTGTCAATATAAATAATAGGGGAGACAAGGGGCATCCTTGTCTTGTACCTTTTTTAATAGCAACCTTCTCTGTCATATCTCCATTTACCATCACCGTTGCTGTTTGATTATAATATACTACCTTAATCATATTAATAAATCTGTCCCCAAAGTCCATATCTTTCAACTGTGCTAACATAAATTGCCAGTTCAAATTGTCAAATGCTTTTTGCCCAATCAATATTAAAAGATAAGGAATTTATTCAATTCATGGAAAAAGAATTAGACTTTTTTCTTCAAAGAGAATACAAAAGAAGAGAGCTTACTACAAAATGTATGGGATACAGCCAAGGCACATATTAGAGGTTTAGGCATAACTTATATGGGAAAGAAAAACAAGAGGAAGAAACAAAAACAAAAGACATTAGAAGAAGCATATAAGAGACAGAACTACAAAAAGACCACCCACAAAGAGCTTAAAAAGTCAAATGGAATTAATAAAACACATGTTAAATATAATCGATAAAGAAGAATTAGCACAAAAAAAGTAAAAATGCTAAACAAAATTTCTTTGAAAATGCAAATAAACCAGGAAAATGGCTGGCATACAAATTGAAAAAGGAGAAAGAAATTGATACGTCAATTAATGGATGACGAAGGAAATCTTTATCATCAAAATGAGGATAAGGAAAATAAGGTGATTTAAAATTATTATGGAAAATTATATGACCATCTGTTGGGCTTATAATAACTTTGGATAAACCTCAGGTTTTCATAGATGCCATGAAATTTTGAGATGATTCTGATCCAATTGCTCTTTTGATTTCCAAAAATCCCATGTTTTCTTTCCTTTGAAGTGGGTGCCCTTTTGGAGAAAGGGTATACGTGTTTCACAGAACTAATATTTGAGAAGAACACAATTAGTCTAATCAAATGTTTCCAGCCCTTTTAAAAGAGAAATTTAAATCTTATTTATTTAATTTTTAAACAGACTGATACTAGACACTAAAAATATTTTTTTTCAGGTAACATCAATAAACGAAAATAATACTTCATTGCTTTTTATGAATGTTAAAAGTTGCCATAACTGCTTTCAATTCACTATCTATGCCAACATTTCTGATATTATACATAGAATTATTTCTATTTCTGCCTCTTTCAAATGAGCACAAAGTCAAAAGATTCACTACAAAGCAATAAAGAAAACAATTATATTCAGCCTGCATTAGAAGCAGTGAAGATTGATAAGAAATTAGACAGTACCTTATAAACTATATATTTAGTCATATTGGAAGGGTAAAGGACTAAATCAATACATATGTCTAACTGCTTGCAATGACAAAGTGAACAGCAAAAGAATTAAAAGACTTGCCAATGGACTGTATCTGAAAATTCTCTTGAATAAATTAGTTGCTGTCAGAAGTGAATGTTTCTTACAGACATATAATTATTCATAATGGCTGCCATAATGAAATGCTTCAAAACATCAGTGACGACAAGTTACAGGGAAACTTTAATGAAATAATATATTGGAAGGCTTGGCTGTTTCAGATGGTGAGCATTTGATATGTATTTTAAGATATCTTCTTTTGAAAACAGTTTAACAGACAGAAGTATTATTTTTCATATCTCACATTTTCTGTGATTCTCAAAAAGAATGTAATTCCAGGTCTGAATATTTTATCCTTTAAAGCATCTTTAATTCTGTACATTTAAAAAATGAGTGTGATTGATTGTAATTAGTGGCAGATGATAAAAGGGATTTGGTTATTCTATGTAAGTATCTAAGCATTACTGAAGATTTCTCAGAAAAAAATAACTCAGGAAGCTTCAAAGTAAGATGAGCAGTAAAATTTCAGTAAAAGAATTATATTTCTGTCATTTCAAACAGAACATTTTAGTGAATATGTATTTAAACTTTTTTTATTTAAATATTGACCAATCTGTAATCAATTTTATTTTTATTATATTTATCACATTTTAAAACTGCCCATTTCCCTCACAGAGGGACTCAGGCATCGTAGAATAAAATGTTTAAAACATAAAAGCAGTATGTAACATTTAAAAGAGGCAAGCAATGTTTAAAAAATTGCTTAAAAGGTGGGAGAAGGTTTTCAGGGTGCTAACCTGCCAGGGAGGACTGAAGGTTTTATAATAGCCCAAAGTTATTCGGATTAAGTTTTTCAACAGTTTGAATTATTTCTCTGGTCTCTTGGCTAAAAAACACAGACTAAGACAAACTGATATCAGTGTTTCTAATAATCATCAAAACCAATCTTTCAGAAATAGCAATAGCACTTAGATTTATATACGCTTCACAGTGCTTTATAGCCCTCTCTATCTATTTATTGAGTCAGCCCACAGCAATCTGGGTCCTCATTTTACCAACCATGGAAGGATGGAAGGTGACTCAATAAATAGATAGCAAATGCAGTCTGCAGGCTAACACACTGCTCACTTCAGGAGTTTGATTCTGAGCAATTCAAGAATGTGAGCAGTGAGTTAGCCTACAGACTGCATTTTCACCACTGCACCACCATGGCTCAATGCTGTGTCAAAATCTTTCTTCAAATTTTATGAATGTTTTCTTCCCTTCAGAAAATAGTGTTTTTCTATCTTATTCTAAGAAAATTTCAGAATGTATTTTGGAATTTTTTAAGTAGTGTTTTTTAATTGAATACATGCTGTGAGACAACAAATGACACTGTTCTTCCTAACTAGAAAAAGTATCATGGAAGGAACTGTTGCACAAGACAATTCCTATATTTTGGAACTGAAATGAAGTGAGAAACCAGGGAAGCTTTAGGTGACCATAAAGATGACTGTATGATGAAAACAAGGGCACACATTTCCAGCTACTGTTTAATTAATGTGCACGTTTACCTTCATGAGACATTCTCTTCTCCTTAAAAAAAGCAAAGCAAAATCCATTCTAAAAGGTTTTAAAACATAAAAAAATCAGTACAGTTCTAGACAAAAAGCAAATTCAGTTCTGTGGACTGATCAGGGGCTGATCTGGAAACAATGATAAGACTGAATTACTTTGGACAGTTGAATAACCATGTCACTCATCATGCATTTTTGGAATTCACTAGTGTAACTGTCTGTACCAGAAAAATTACATATGTATGTGAACATTCTTCATAAACTCATATTCTGCACTGGAAAGTTCTAGCTCACATGGAAATGTTCATGCAGATCTTACAGTTTTCTACTTCTGGTAGTTGCAATGTATTATGGATGATTGGCTGTTAAGGGGCAGAGAGGAAAGGAGTACTTACTGTACTGTACTAAATTCTACACAAGAAGTATTATTTAAAAAAAAGCTTTTATTTCTCCCTAATCTGATTGATACTTAACTACACTGTAACTTTCTTGTCAGATCCCATAGATCTCAGGAAAAAAATCTTATCAAGTTACTATCACCAATCAAAGAAATGCAACCCAGAAGGGAAATCTCTATGCTTCTTTGTTATTATTATTTTATTGAGTATAGTATGGGTAAAAGGATGGGATAATAAAAACAATATTTTGTGCTAATATACATTTACTTCTATATCCCTCTTTCAATAAGAGATTATGGGATAATTATGTTTTCTTTTTTCCACTTATCTTCATGACATCTAGAGTGTCTACAGGACGACTTTACAGAGGAGAATTCTCTGTTTGAAGGCATCTATCTAGTCCAGAGGGGCCTTCCCATTGACAATTTTACAATGGCAATATAGACAATTTTAGAATTAATTGTTATAGTTTACTTCAGAATGCATGGGAATATAAAAGACAATGTCCGGTCTAGATACCTCCTGTCCTGGGGCTTATACAGAGTTGATTGTGTCAAAAAGTATAGCTATATGCTTTTTGGGTTTTTTTAAATACAGTTTCCTTCCTTCCTTCTCCTATTGGAAATATAAATAGGAATATTCTGGTGCTATCAGCAGAAAAAGAAGGAAACATCCACAACATATTCACATAATCCTCATGTATTTGTGTGTGTGTATACCTGCAATCATTATAAAGAAGGTCAGAAAAGCCTACCTATAAATCAGAAGGCCGGCTTTTCCAACCTTTTCCAAAATATTTTCGAATACTAAGAAGTGCTCAAAGATACCATCTCCATCCTCTATCTCCATCTCTATTATCTCTACTTCCATCTTTATATCCATCATAATCTTCACCATCATTTCCACCATCTTTATCATCTCCATCTCTATCATCTCCATATCAGAATAACAGAATTGGAAGGGATCTTGGAAGTCTTCTAATCTAATCCACTGGTCAAGCAGGAGATCCTATATACCATTTCAGACAAGTGGTTGTCCAATCCTTAAAAAATCTCCAGTGACAGAGCACCCACAACTTCTGAAGACAAGCCATTCCACTGATCAATTGTTCTGTCCAGAAATTTCTCCTTAGTTCTAGGTTGGCTCTCTCCTTGATTATTTTCCATTCATTGCTTCTTGTTATGCCTTCAGGTGCTTTCATGAATAATTTGACCTCTTCTTCTTTGTGGCAGCCACTTAGATGTTGGAACGCTTCTATCATGTCACTCCTAGTTCTTCTTTTCCTTAAACTAGGCATATCAATTCCTGCAACTGTTCTTCATACGTTTTAGCCTTCAGTTCCTTAATCATCTTTGTTGCTCTTCTCTGCATTCTTTCTAGAGTCTCAACATCTTTTGTATGTTGTGGCGGCCAAAACTGGATGCAGTATTCCAAGTGTGGTCTCCATCGCCATCTCCCTTTTATGACAAGTAGTATCTTCTTTTCTACCCTATATACTGATTCTCTAACTGCATACAGTACGGATGTATAGATGACTTTATGTTGGGATCAAGACAATGTTCTAACATAAGTGAGCTTTCAAAAAGGTCCAAGTACCCTAGATTTGACGGTGCCTGCTGACACATATTTCAATTAAACTCAATTGTGTGTAGATTTGATGCTGTACATTAACAATGTTGCCTACTAACACTTAACATGCATAGCATCAAAAAACATTGCATTTTATAGTTTTCATGTAATTTTAACTGTTTACCACTGGCTTTCGAGGCATTATGGAAATTTAAGACCACAGTGGTTATTAATCAAACTTCCTTTCTCCTATAAAAATGTCAAAAACAGAATACATTTAGATATTAATAAAATATGGAGAAAGATTGACATATTCTTAGAAAGGTATGCTAAATAATTATAACAGATTTTAACAGTACGTAATCCATTCTGTGCATTGGACTACAGAGAAATGAAAAAATGAAGTGGAATGGAAAATATAGGGACAAAACTATGTGACATGTATTTTCCTATGATTTCACTGAGGTCTTTATTTTATTATGAATCATTTCAGACTGAACAAAAGACTTAGAATGTAACAGGGGGAAAAAGCCAACCTGTCAACTGAAAATCAATTTCAAGCTATTTTTCTTTTCTGATTTATAAAACCTTACGGAAATTCATGTTTAATTATTTGGGACAGGGAAATAGCAGAGAAGAGAATGATTTTAAGTAGAATATTCAGCTGCCCTTTCTCTAATCTTCAGTCCTAGTACCCTACTCTATTGTCTTTTGTTCAATCTTCAACCACCCTCAACTAATTTACATAAGAAAAGAAAGCAGGGTCTCTGAGCTACGTTAATAATATACTAATTTCCATCCATTGCTCCACCATCCATCTTAAATTTAAATTATTTATTGATTGCAGTTTTAGACAGAAATTTAGACAGAATCCAAATACATTAAAGTTATAAACCTAAACATTTCAAGACAGAACCAAAATCAAATCAACAACAGGGAATAGCAGAAACAGTATGGAGATCTTAGAGATATTAAGTCAATAATACGTGTACTGAAGATAATTTGCATTTACTCTCTAATAAGTATGTGTAGAATTGAAGATGAAAACCTTTGCCTCCTAATGTTTCTTCAGTAAACTATATTAGTACTTTAGGATTTCTAGCTATGGCAAAAGTGCAGAATGTTCTTAGTAATTGGGCTGAGACCTGAATTATCTAGTGAGTTAGGAGATAGTCTTAATAGGCAGCAACTATCTTATTCAGACTCAGGCAATAGCTGTTGAATCCTGACTAACATCTATTGGTAAAGACAAATTCCAAAGTTTCACTTCCACAGCCACAGTATTATATCCGCATTAATATTAAAGAAGGAAAAACTAACACATAACAAGTACATTAATAATTGCTGTATTGACCACTAACCACAGAGATGAATTGGGGTGTTGTTTCCCCTGCATTTCATTCTTCAGAAAAAAAGTTGCATTTTATGTAAAATATAATCTCAGTCTCAGCATGGAACATTAGATGTGAATTAAAAGCATTTGCATCCCACTGTGTTTCTCAGTGGTCACAAACTATGAAATTCTTAAGTGTCTTGAACATTCAATTTAAAATACAAGAAAGGTCATGTTTCTCTGTGGAAAATGATTGCTGACTGCCCATTTAACTACAATGTATTATTGGATGAGGTTTCTCATCCAGCAACAAAAAACTCTTAAAAGATGCTAGGTAAAATCCAGAGTTAGTTGATTTAATGCATTACTCATAAATCTTATTGATTTACAATCCCATCGACTTTGAAGAAAAGCTACTTGTCATCTCAGTTGGGATCCAATCTACACTTGACCTATTAGCAATCCCAGGCAAATCCATAAAAAATATTTCTAATGTTGGTGATCACAAGTTATTTATTATTTCAAGGACAGTATTAATAGCTAAACTACTTTTTTTTCTGTGAAACTTTAGATGTTTTTATGAAAAAAAGAAAATGTCCATTCAAACATGTGTGCCAAATTTAATTTTGGTCGAGTTAAAAATCTATAGGAAACTATTTCGCAAATCCAAAAACTCTGAACTTTCAAGTGAAGGCAAATATATATGTCCCAGGATAATGTTGCAGGATCCAATCTTGGTCAGTCATTGGGACCAGAAGTTTAGTCTTCCAAGCTTTTGGACTTGTGCTGGAGTCCATCCTCAGGGAACTTCTCTCTCACTACATTGTCTCATCACATTCTGGTGAGAGAGAAATTCCCTGAGGATGGGATCCAGCATAAGTCTGAAAAGTTGGAAGACTAAACCTCTAATTCTGGTGAATCACCCAGATTGGATCCTGCAACTTTGAACTTTGCTTTTAAAATGAATCACAGACAAAGCTTTTACTGGATCTTTATCTATTACAAATTTCAGATTTTACTGCTCTTTTTGTAGATCTGAATATATGTATATATGTCTGAATGTATGTTTCCTTTCAATTCAATAATATACATATAATCTACTGGACTAAACATTAGAGAAAACAAACCTCTATTAGTCCCTCCAATAAATAATTCCTATAAATCTCATCCACTTCTGTGGCAAAGTTGTAATACTGTTGTTCTCATTGTGTATTACAGAATAAAGGAAATTGGAAGATATTTGGAAGATTGTTGTGATATTTGATTAAATGTATTTATTAATAGATAAACATTAAGAATGTACAAGTTTCTCTGCACTTTTATATGTTTTCTAATTTAATTTTTTTTAATGTTTCAAAATATTCATCCAGGTGAGATTTACCAGATCTATGGATTTTTATTTTATGCAGATTTCAATAGAAAATTTAATGAAAATAACCAAAACATCATAACTGAGAAATTAGAAATTTGTATGTGAGAGAAGAGTCTATTCTAATTAGATTAACTGTTAGATTAACTGTTAGTGCTACAGAGCAGATTGTCTATAAGAGTAACGAAATATAACTATTCATATTCTGACAAGTATTCAAAAAACAAATCCTCTATCTGCAGGTGTAACATAAAATGTTAATATAAATATAGAACCTGCAGAGTAATTACATTTGGAAATGACAGTACTATTTTGATATCCTTCAAATTTCAACAAAGCTCAGAATTATCAGTAGGTTACTCTTGAAAATATCTGCATCATTTTTAGTTGTTTCTTTGCCTTTTTAAAAAACTCCTGGTGATAGTATGGACAAGTTCTTGCAGTCCAAAACCCAAGAGAGCAAACACAACCACACAGGTGACCAGGGAACACACATACACACATACACACAAAAAAGCTAGTACTCACTGCTCTCTTTCCCCCCTCCCCCTTTCCCACTTCTACTACATCTACTCCTACTGTTCCTCCAATATTAATTCTTATGAATCCCATGGCTGGAGAACAGTATTGTTCTATTTGCTTTATGCTGCTTTGTGAACACACACTGACACCACTCCACCCAGCTGCTTCTCTGCCAATCTTTACAGCCAACAGTTGCTGTACTAGCTAGGGAGAGGACTTAAAGCAACGTCACAGGTCTGGCCATTTCATAGAAAGCCTGACTTCTCACAATCAGCCAGCTATTTTTTTGTCTAAAGCAGGACTAGAGTTTATAATCTCTTGGTTTCTAGATTGATGCCTTAACTCCGGCACCAAACTGACCGCATGATCTTGGTAATAAGAAATATTGGAAGCAAATTATATACTGCTTTATGATCCAGTCACAAAGGACTAAGAAAGATAATAGAGGAGAAAGTGAAAGGTGTTTTTTTATATCAAAGGACATAATACCATTCAAAAGGCCTGTATCTCAAAACTGAATTAAAATGCCTAGAATATTGGTTAAATAGTACATGTGGGATTTAGTATATAATGACCAATTGCAGGATTCACCCTATGACAATGCTTTTTCCTAAGAACAGACTTTTCTTACCAAGAGTATACTGAGTATAAGAGTATTCAACGTATATTGAACCACTTCTTCTGGAATGCCTGGTGACTTTCTGCTAATGAAAAGGATGAAAAGCTGTAATTTAATGCACCTAGACATAAAGTTACAGTACAAGAAAATAATTTTTACTGTAAATCCCTGGTTGTCAATATTAGGAAATGCACGTCCTTTTTTTTCTTAATTCTTAAGAAATAAATGGGCCAAAGGCTTTAAGCATGATACCAGCTCGATAATGGACAAATAGAAGCTAAGCATTCAGGACTGTCTTAGCTGAAATCCAGAAAGTGTTTGTGCTCTATAAATCCACAGAGCTAATTACTTTTTTCTTTTTTTAATTTTCTGTAGGTGCCAAGACTGCATGGTGCTAATAGGCAGACATAAAAGATGAGAGCAAAGTCCTTGCTGTGCTTAATTTTGTATCATATAGCTGGTTCCATTGATCTTATGATCAAAGATCACTGAAAGTAGAATGTACAAAGATCTCATGATATAAGCAAGAAAAAAAGCTACAACTTATAAATTATAGAATAATATGGGCCTATCATATTTACACAATTTCAATTACAGGTGGAGATCGGCAGACTTTCAAGTAATCTCATAATTAATATGTGGTAATATACTAGATTTCTCATCACAGAACACATATTTCTATGTTGATCTTCTTGGCCTCACACAGATCAATTAGCGATTTTATTTGCTCACTTTTACATTCCCCCCTCCTTAGTATAGTATCTATGTGAGTTTTGTTTTCTCATAAACAGCAAGTGCTCAGAGAAAATCAGATTGTCTGTCCATATATTTTTCTTGACTGTTATTTTGTTTAATATCAATACATTGTTTGAATTTATTTTATAATTGATTTCATTTTAAAAATTTGAAGATATCATTTTAACTACAAAAATGTCTAGATTCACATACTGTAGATGGGTGGAAAAGAAATGTGAGAAATTTGAGGTATAAAAATTGATTTTAGATTGGACCTGAATTAGCTTGCTAAGATATAGATCATGTTATCTACTTCCTGCCTCCTAAGGAACATAGTAGAACAACAATAATGGACCCACTAAGAGCAGAAATTCTTAACTTAACATCTAGTCCAGTACATGTAAGTTCTGAAAGCTGTAAGTGACTCACAACTATCATTTACCACTTCTAATGTAGTATGAGAAACACGCTCACCTTATCTGACACCGATGAGTTCCAAATGCATCCAGAACTAACAGACACTATTGTAGATATTATTTAAAAATTCCATTACTGCAAGGCTATATTTTCTTTAAAAAGCCATGGAATCTTTTGGTCGTATTTTCTGTTCTAATATTCAACTAGCTGAGTTTCCACAAAGTCATGGCAATGCAGTAGAAGAACGGCCTTCTGTTTCATTGCCACACTCCATTATATCAAGCCAAATTTTCACATAGGGCAGAACTTAAGAGAACAGGTAGCTAAATCTTGGGTTGGTAGATAATTGTGATAATATGTAAATAGGATTTTAAGGCAACTGCCTAGAAGAGGCATGATTCAAATTGATCACAGCAGACCAGAAAGAATGAGAGATAATTATTGAGTTAAAATATTCCCTCTTCCTACAAAACAGAAAAGAAAACAATTTGCAGTTTGTTCAGAAAACTGTTTTTACAACATAACCTAAAACAGGTGTTTCTATCTTTTTATATTTTGGTTTTTTGCTATTCTAGTGTTCTGTTGCCAAGTGATGACGTTAACAACCATTTTGGTAGTTGTCAATGACAATCCAAAATAACCTTTTCTGGTTTTTTTAATCAAGTATTGTTCTGCTCTACTACAGTTTTTACTTGTAATCATAAGATAATGCCTACTTCTGAAAATAAAAATAAAAATGAAATTGTATAATTTCTTTGTTCTGAATAAATGACTTTATACTTAGTCCTTGCATAGTGAGACCAAGTGCTATTTCATTTTTGTAATGAGAAAAATTATTTCAGCAAAGACATATTTTTAACTTGAATAGAACAACACTTCATTCATGTATTAGTTACCTCTTGCTTGAACTACTGCTTCACAGATAGGTGCCCTTGAGGAACATTCAGAAGCTATAAATGGTCTAGAATGCAGTGGATCAAGTAGGCATAGGCACATTACTACTACTTGAAAAGCTGCACTGATTGTCAGCTGTTTTTCACTTGCAATTCAAGGTGCCGGTTGTCAACTTTAAAATAATTACGTGGCTCAGGACCTGGATATCTACAAAATTATCTATTCCCAATTGTATCTGCCATCCAATAGGTATTGGGTACCACAGGTTCTTTCATATTCCTTCTTGGAGAAAACCTCACTAAAGCCTTATCAATTGCTTCCCCTTCTGTGGAAAAACATTATCCAGCATTCTGATTTCTAAGATTATTCAAACAGAACTGGGAAGTGGTCACGTTATTTCCTCAGGAAGAATTTTCATGTTTCCGAGAGTCATATATGTACATTATTACTGTAACTATGTTTCTATTTCAATCTAATTTACAGGGGTCTGGTGTGTATTCAATTCACAGTCACCAGCAACAAATTGGAATAGCGTATAAATTAATAAATGAATAATAATTAGGAATGGTCATTATTACAATCACCTCATCGATTTTCACTTTTTCAGTATCTTAATAATTTCAGACAGATAACTTGCCTTTATACTGCAGTTACATACAGAAATTAAACTATTCCCTGTGCTTCTGATTAGTCATTGCCTACTTAGGTTCTTGTTAAGATATTTGAGAAGTTTCGGTACTTTGTGCCGTTATGCAACCATGTTTTGTTTAAATGCTGATGTTATTGAAGTATTTTAAATCTTTCTAATATGAACATCAAATGCTTTCCTATTCTGTAATTCATTTGCTTATACATTCGTAAGCACCAATCAAGAGGGCTGCAAAAAATATTAAAGAAGAGGGGAAAAGTGGTAGCAGAATGATAGATAAACCTAAAAGCAAGCAAACAATTATTGATTACTTTCAAACTCTCTGCTTACAAAGCTCTGTTCAAGAACCCTGCAAATTAAATTTCTTCTTATCAGTTTACTATGCAGGCTCCAAAGAGACTGCAATGAAAGTCTCATTACAGAGGGTGAACAGTTCAAATTCCCCATCTGCTCTCCTGAATAAGCTTGACTATCCATCAAGAAGGAAACTGAAGATCTCTGCAAGCCCATATTGAATACCTAGCACTAAAACCATTGGAGTCCACACATAATGATGGCTCATTTCACAGAAATGAAAACTGATAATGGTGTTCTCTCTGTTTATTGCCCTTTGCTATGATTTTTATAGGTAAAATGTACACTTAGAGCTGAGTGGATTACTGAGTAGTGCTTTAGGAAAATATGCAATTAAGATAACCCTTCAAGTTAAAACCATTTTCATCAAACTTTGTATTACTCCCCCTCCCATGGGCAGGCTACAGTAGTTACAGTTAGACAGCCTGATAGATAAATATTATATCTTTAGAGTCACTTTGCTGTTTGAATAGAGTTCCTTTACACTGAATTGAAATGACAAAATGAAGGCTCATGAACTTGGAATCTTTCCAGTACTGGACTCAGATTATTTTAAAAATGAATAACTAAAAAGAACTAGCTGTGCAATTCAGTGAAGAGAGAAAAATTCACATCCAGTATTTTACTCTTTAAATTCTGGCATTTGATTATAGGGTCTTTCTTCATCTTCAGTAAAGCAGCTATCAAAGTATAAATAATGAAGGACATGATCAAAACCAAACCAAATCAGAGTATCTAGTTTCAAGCACAAATCAGTGCTTGAAGTGTGTTTCTTGAATACTAATACTATAGAACAAATTATTTTAAAAACCAAGAAGAATATTAAAACATTAGGCAATCCAGTATCTAAGTACTAGCAATATCTCTGTCATTCTATAGCCAGCTATGATGATTGGAACAAGCTCTCAGAGGCCCTTTAACTATATATTGAATCTCACTGAATATAAGTATCTTTATTCATTCTGACAGTGGATTGTACAGATGAATTATTAACTGAAGAAATCAGTTCTAAGAAGTAATCATTCAATTCAAGTTATGATTATTTTATATCCATGGGAAAAATGACTTTTAGAAGAATTCCATCAAGGATACATGAATCTGAAAATGCTTTTCTGGAATGAGTTGTCAGTGAAATTTGTGCAGAGATCTTTGGATGGTCTAAATCTGTCTTGATTTAATTCTTACATTTATTGCTATTACATTTGCTGTCACACACAGATAAAATATTTTTCGTATGCCTAGATTTACTTTGAGTATAAAATATTAACATTGACTTTCTCTCTCATCACACTACTCTCTTTTCTGCAGTGTGATTTGTAATCTTTTCTACATATTTATCAAAACAATCTATTTACCAGGACCAAATTAAAAAAAATGTTTTGAAAAATGTTTTATCAATTAATTGTTTCTTTGGGTAAGTACTTCATGTGACAAGAGATGGATTCATGCAATTAGTTTTTGTAATGGAATTAAAGCATAAACTTTCATAATTTTACATAATTTTTGTTTTTATTATAATTATTTTCATGCTGCTTTGAATCAAGAAAAGCACATTTTTATAAGAAAGACAAGTAATGATTAATGGGACTTGCAACAAAATGTTGCAGCCTGTACTCATGATTCCAACCACCCATCAGTTTCTTTTATGCTGGACTCCAAAATCTGCTTTCTGCCTCTTCTACTAAAGTTTTATACTTGTTTTGTACATCTCTGTGTGTTACCCTGAAACTGCAATTTGAAGTAGCTATTCATTTGCATGTGGTTGAATAAAATCAGAACTTGTAAACTTGTACAGTTCAAGTATGAAACTTCGTTGCAAACCAACTTTCAGGCTTCCATTTAGTAAAACTCTTTGAATGGTCAACTTGCCAAGCCCCGACCAGCTTGCCATAGCCAGGGGGTGGAGGAAGGGGGAATAGCAGGGATTGCCGCGGTGGCAGGAACAGCCTTGTGGTGCAGCAATGGCCCAGGCGGCGACGACGTGCTCAGCTGGGGCGTCGTTGGATCTGGCTGCAGCGAAGGCGAGGGTCAACAGCCCCCACCCTTCCAACAGCTGACCGGCGCATTTCTGACTCCCAGCTGGTCAGCGCTGGCAGACGCGGCAAGCAGGGCAAGGCGGCTGAACGCGAGATGGAGGCCAGGAACCTATGGCCAGGAACTACCTGATGGCACCAGATGCTGGCTATTTGGGTGGGACTGCAGAAGCGTCACCTGCCTATAAAGAGGTGGTAGCTTTCAGCACTGACTTTGTAACAAACTAATTGATGCCAGGACCCAGGCTTGAATAAACCTGTATCAAACAGTTCCGAAGCTTGTTTGTTTCTGAGTTTGTAAGGCCTGGGGATTTGGATTAGTGAGAGGCTCGCCATCGCTGCGGCCATATCCGACACCGCCCCAGCTGAGCACGTTGTCGCCACTCTGGCCATTGCTGCACCGCACGGCTGTTCCTGCCACTGCAGTGGTCCCTGCTATTCCCCCTTTTTTTCCCCAGGTATGGCAAGCCAGTCAGGGCTTGACACAACTGATGTCTGAGGTATTACAAGAAATCTTATAAAATTCAATTTAATTCATCTCAGACTTACCAACGTCCTTTTTGTTACAACAACATACTGTATGTTTGTGCATGCTGTGTATTTATGAAACAGAGCAACTAGAATAATATTAATAAACCATTCTTCATTCCCTAGGTATTCTTATTTCTTCAGTATTATGACCCTAAAACTGAGCATTATTGTTTCAGTCACAATATTTCCAGAAGCATTTGTAATTTGGAATATAATGATGAATTGTTGTTTTGAAATCTCAAAAGTCTTACTAAATTAATCCTATACCTATCTATTATGCCATGCTTTTGACTCTGAATAAAGAGTACTCCAAATGGCAACAGTTATAAGTGATAAATTGTAGACACTTTTGCAAAACCAATTTAATTGCATTTATCAGCTCATCTGAAAAGCACATCTGCAGTGATCATAATGCCATTAGTTATGTTAGGAAGCTTGTTGTAATGTTTGTCACTAATCTCTAAATGAAGCTAGCATTTCAGTATAGGTAGAGTAACACGTTTAAATGGGATCTGACAACAAGCAATCTAACTACAGGAGTTGGCAGGCTCCTTTAGCTGATAGTAATTAGCTGATTTGATGTCATTGAACAGAGGTGCCTGGTCTGTTACTCTAAACTAAGAGCCATTTTTGCTCTCAAAAGCCTGCTACAGCTTAGAGAACAATGCTAGAAAATTATGACTAAAATGCAACTTTTAATGCAACATAGTATCAATCAATTTTTAATGCAACATAGTATCAATCAATTTTAGTGTCTGTACTTCAAATCCCAGAACTCTTCAACCAGCATTGGGAGTTGAAATCCACACATATTAGAATTTCTGATATTGAGAAACAATGATATAACAGAAAAGACAATATTAAATATACTACTGTAGGTTAGCAGTATTTACATTTTAACTAATATGCATTAAATGTGAAGATTACCTCAATCTACCACTAACCAGTAGCCAATGTATAACCACTATTCATGTTTCCTGACTGTATGTCCAAAATAGTGTTTTCCATCTTGTGCCAGTTCAAATTGTGCTGTCTGTTCACATCTTGAGTTTCAAATTTCTTATAAGAAAATCCCTCAACTCTAAATGGCTACAACAGTGACAAATGTCCCTGCTCCCTGGGCCATGGTCATAGCTCTCCACAGCTGTTTGTATTTTATTTTTACAAGTTTGCCAGGAGCATGGTGGCTCAAGTGATTGGAACACTGGGCAGGAGGTTAGCAAGTCTGACTTCAAGACCCAAGAGCTTCTGTGAGGTAGGGTTGAGCTCTCCTTCACTTCAGCTCCTACCAGGGCCTCCCAAGAGCAACAGTGATGTCACCAGTTAATCCTTTCAATCTGGAAGCACCTCGATATTTCTGGCATGCGTACAAGTTTGCCATTAGAATAGTGAAAATCTGCTTAAAAATAAATTAGTTAATGATATATTGTGCTATAATGGACCTCTTTTTGTACTACTCTTCATTAAGTGACATTGAAAAGAATTCTGCCATTTTTCTCTTCGAAAAAGCCAGAATTACAAATAATGATAAAACTGGACACTTTCTTCTTTTTTATTTCTTTTTTAACTTGTGTGTATTGGGGGGACAAAGAATCAAGGGAATTCTCCTATGAAGGGTGGAGGTAAACATGATATAGAGTAAAACGCTCACTCTGAGGCAAAGGAAATTTAAAAAGTGATTTCTTCTCCTGGCTTCATTTTCAGTGGGTTTACAATGGCTTCAGATTGTAGTATAGAAAAGCTATTATTCTTTTTTGGAATAGGCAGTAATTCAGATTTATTATATGTACCCTTTTCTGTGGAAACTCAGAATACACAATCACGGACTCAACATACATAATCTTTCATTTTCCATTTTTCTCCACAATAGATAGATTTGGTTTGGTCTGGCTCAACAAAGTAGATGGAACAAGAGTGTTTTTGCATTCAAAGCCACACATTGAGGTCTATCTGGGAACAAGTCACTTGGGAAACTCCTTAAGGCCTTTTGGGTTCCAGATAGAAGAGATAGCAACAGCTACTACATAATGTGATGTTCAAGAGACATCCCATATTAAAAAAAAAGGTATTGTGTTTATATGAACTTATTTTATTACAAAGCGAATAACACAAATAAAATATTTTGTCCTTGTTATTGTTACTGTTACTGTTATTGTTGCTGTTAATATGAAGTTGAGTACTGTAAATTTTCTGGGCTAAGAAACTGCAATATTTGACAAAAAGCGAAAGATGTAAAATCATCCAAGATATCTTACAGCTAACATTTAAAGTTGGGTTATTGTGTTGATGATCCAAAATGTTATAACAACGGAGTATTAATTCAAACTGCTGAATGGCTGCATAAGATAATTAATAACAAAGTTTTGCCTCTATGACAGAAAGGAATACATACACTCATCCATAAAGCAAAGCCTTGATGTCAATCTAAATAATACTTGAACGATAAGCTTTAGCAACAACTGTCAAGATATTAGCTTATTCAAATATCAAAGAATGGTTTCCTATTCACAATGTTTGGGAAAAGACCATGCCTAAACTATGCTAGAAGAAAGTCCATTCAAAAGTCCTTTAAGCCACTTTCTCAACTTGACATCTTTTATCGTGCTGACTGCAACTCTAGGTTTTGTAATCAGAATTCTAGGAGTTGTATTCTCAAAACACTTTGTGTGCATTTAATAACTTTCTTCTTCTGAATGTTATACTGAAAAGTACAATTCAACACCCCTGCAATTTGGAATGGCTCAAGATTCACAGGCTCTGGGTATCACCTAAGCCAGAAAGATGCAGGTTGGGCATCTTTCATATAGATACTTTTTCAACAGTCATTTGGATTTTATCCAGTCCTAAACAAAAAGACGAGTTGCTATTTTTTACAATCTTACTAACATAATTGCATGCCAATTTCTGAACAAAAATAGATTTGAAATACCTTATGAATAAAATCATTTCTAATGTGAAACAAAACACATTTAATTTTGGCAACATTTCTTTTTAAAGGAGGGTATTTTGCATCTAATGTGATTACCCTCCACCTTGTCCAAATCTGCCAACTTTAATAGAACATATTCATTCAGTCTGTGGCGGTCAAACTTGATTCAAAGCATTGATCTTAGATGGATGACAGCAGATGCAATGAAACCATTTGTTCCATATGTTTAATAATTTTGGAAGGAAGAATTAAGGCCATCATTAATGTTCTAGAAACAAATCTTTTTCAGATATTTTCAAATGAATGTTTATAAGATATGATGCAATGAACTAACATTTCAGAATTACAGAAATTGATCAGAAGATGCAAATTATATATTTTATGAAGAGGAAAAGCAGCCATTTCCATTAGCTATCAATTTATTAGGTTACCAAGGAGCAAGAATTGAATTGCTTTTTAATAATATAATTTGCCTAGTAATGTGAGTCATTAGAATTACCTTTACAATGTATAAAAATATTTTATTTTCTACTGCATTGTACTCAGGTCCCTTATTGGTAAAATGATAATAACAAAGATTGGTAGAGATAGGCCCCTTTTCATAAATTACCTATTAATAAATAAAAAGTACTGTGCAGTGGGCTTCAGTAGGCAAGAAGCAGACCAGCATAGCTACAACATTTATTGACTCAAAACTGGAACTGAGAAACAGTAGGCAAATGCCTGTAATTTATACTCTGGGCCCACAGGACCTTAACCAATCATAGTACTTGAAAAAGCCCACCCAGATATGAATGTTCTAAGTTTCCCTTCAAAACAGTTGGAGTTAACAGTTAGGGTCATCTAAAGGTTAGTTTCACTTTAGCAGGGCTTAACACAACTATATATA
>JANHFL010001395.1:5432-17606 GCA_032468155.1 Oxyrhabdium leporinum
ATTTCCACCCAGTCACATGATCAAGCCACGCCCACCAAGCCACACCCACAGAACCGGTAGTGGAAAATTTTAGATTTCACCACTGGCTAAAGCTCAATCTGAGTCCAACAGCACTGCTACCTTGCCTGGATCAAATTTTAGCATGTTTTCCCTCATTCATCCCATTATTGAACAGGCAACCTCAATGATATGATGTTATCTGAACCATTGAAGTATTTTTAATAAAAAAAAGTTGAAAGCAATGCACTGGGAAAAACCGCTGTATTTTAAAACCTGAGTAAATTGGATGTCCACTAATGCTGTACATTGTCCTTTATTTTCTGTCAGTATGACAAAATAACTTATGCAACAAACGTAAGTTTTTAGCTGTCTCTTACAAGACAAACTCTCCTTCAGGACATTTGCTAATAATCAGATTTAGAAGAAAACTTACTCTGATCTTTCAGTTGGCTTTCAGCTACTGTTTTTTCACTTTAAGAGTTCTTGGGGTATTCATCAATCTTGCAATCTTCCATTTTATTTTTTGTCTTTTTTTAAAGACTAGTTGCTAGGTTGGAAAAAAGGACTACATTCAAATGTTTCAAATTTCTGATAACCTATTCCGATTCGCCACAGCCAACACAACTCCAGAATCCAATCAGAAAAAATATATATTGTCCACCTGCAAGAAAATATCCTTCTGTTGAAGACCAATTTAAGGAATGATGGTATAGTCCTATTAATGCCTACTTATAAAACGAAACCCATTTAATTCAGAGTTTTATTTTTATTTATTAGACTGACAATTAACCTGCAAAAATCTAGCATGCGTAAGTTGTAAGCAGTAAACAAGAAAGAATGAGCATAGAAATGCCAAGCATTTTGCTACGCATAGATTTTGCTTCATGAGCAAGTATCTAAAGCACATCTCTCCTTCAGCAATATCAACTATGGTGATAAAAGAGTATAAAAACAGCTTTAAGATTCTCAAAATACTTTTAATATACAAGTTACATGTTCCATATGAAGCATTCACATTTTCACATCTTTCCCAGATGAGAATTACAAACTATAAAACTGTCCAAAAGCATGATTTTCTACTCTGCAGGCAAAACCAACAGAGTTATGTTATCCAGAAAAAGAACCTTTCAACAAATTGATCATACACCCCTGCAGACTGCCACTTGGTACAGTGTTGACTAAATACAAACTCATCATGGTTTAGTTACTCACAGTAAAAAATACATTTAAGTGAACACACCAAAATTAACATACATTTCGTCTTTGCAATTTTACAGAAGTATATGCAAAAGAGGCTATATGTAATTAAAAATCAAAACTTCTACAAACATGCACTGCATGTTGCAAAATCTATAACCGACTTTTTAATCAGTTATTGCAATCATTTTAAAGTTTCCCCCCAGCGTGTTCTGCATCTTTAGAACTCTGACCACAAACCTTTATTATCCCCTTGAGATATAGACACAAATGGCGAATCTAAAATTCCCACACTGGACACTAGGTCCAATGGGTATGTCCTATGAAGGAATAACTTGGAGAAGGCAAGCAAGTTCCCCGTATAATAAATTGCCTGCTTTTCCAACTAATATTTGTATGAATTATTTGAAAACCTATCTGCTTCTGCTGAAAGCAGGGATTTCTTTTTTTATGACATACAAGTAAAATGCTTGTTACTGGCTTTCTTAATTTTAAAAAGTTTGCTACGTAAACAAACTTATTGTCAGTCTTATATATTAGCCTTTTGCCTGTGCATCTTTATTTGCTTATACAACTGAACATTATACATTTGTTCCATCAGTAATCCGTATTGTTACAGGTTTTATTAAAATATTTTACCTAAATTAAAAATAGTCAAAGAAAAAAAAATAGTAAGCGTGAAAAAGAAAAAAAAAGAATGCAATCTATGTTAAGTGCCTTTACAAAACTAGATTTGGATTTTTCTATCACAACATGAAAGCTTTTTTTCTTTTAAGCTCTTGATAAGGAATGTTGAAGACTAAGCTCCAGTAGTTTAACTGAGAAAGAAGACATCTGCAATGGGAAAGGGTCACGTGGCTTAGGCAAGCTGTCAAATGAGCTACAAGTAACCTCTTTATTCTTCCTGGTTTCTGTGCAATCCCAGCATATGGGAAAACAGGAAGCAGATTCACCCAGAAGCAGAACTCATCCCATTTGAAGAGAGCATCTGCCCGAACACACAGACATATTCAATATGTAAAGCCTGATCAGTTTGGATGGCTTCAGTCAAATCACTCAATCCCTTTTTTACCAATACGCAGACATCCTGATAAAAACTAATATACAGGAATACTATTTTCATCAAGCCTGTAACTTAAATGAGTCATACATTCCATCTCAGACAGGAAAAAATGAATTTCACTGTATCTTTGGGAAACAACCGAGAGCTCCAGACAGGGAAACTCAGAATTGACAGGTGGAGATTTAAAAGGCCTTCCATAACCGTTTTACAAATGGGTGCGCAAAAACAGCGCAGTGGTAGAATTTTCCTCAGGCTTTATATTTCCAAGGGTGAAAGAGCTGGGCTTTTGCCTAAACTTTCTCTGTGGGCTGCATGCTTAAATTGGGGTCTGATACTCTCCCATATTTATCTAATTGTAGAAAAGAAGGGAAATACTTTTACCATATAAAACTAAATAAGCATGACAGAGGCCTGTTTTTCAAGGTCAGGAATTCTGCAGTTGGGGAGCAAGTTTTTGACATAAGCCCTAGATAGGTGAAGAACCCATTTCCAAACTTTAGTATTAGATGAAGAGTCAGAATGGGTAAATATGAATCATAGTTGGCGTCATCTTTCACATCAATCTCTATGAAAATCAACCAAATCCAAAGGACACTGGCAATATAGCAGGCAACAAAAATCTGACACATCATCGCCAAAAACACCAGGATAGAAGTTATGTAAGTTGTTATCAAGGTGAAAAATGGAAACGAATCTGCAGCAACACATTCACAACCCTAGCACGTCAGCTCTGGTGTAGACACTTAAGTTGTTGCTGCTAGTGAGACCTTGTTAACCCATTAAGTATATATAGCAACACCAAACTGGCTTTGGGAAATAGGATTTTTTTTTTGTGCTTTGCTATCTGAAAAGCGATGTAACTCAACTTTCTTCTTGAAACTTCAAACTCTTCCAAACTTAGAGAAGGGGCAATCTAGAAAGTATTTGTTGATAAATGATGACAGGACTTTGTGATACATAAGGATTTCACTTAATCAGTAACTTTAAAATACAGTGAATGACACGAATAGTGTAACATAAACTCCTCACATATATGAAGGGCTTCAATAATTGAGGGAAGATTCTATAAGATGATTTGGGATTTTTTGCAAGAAGAAATAGCATCAAATTACTTCTAAGCCTGAACCTGTGAATTGCTGCTGTGAAACAGCTCAATGTATTAGGCTGCAGGACTTTGGCACCAGTTCCAGAACACCTGCCATCTATTTTAGGTGGGGAGGGCGGGCTACAATGGTACAACCAAAACACTTAGCTAGGGTGAAACTGATGAACACAAACATACATAGTAAAAGATGCTATAATTAGAGTTAGTAAAGCTGTTCCAGATCCCTACGTTATCATAAAAACAATCTCAGAACTTTCCTATTGCAGGGCAGAATTGTATGATAGAGAAATTTCTTCAGTTCACATTTTAATGCACATCAGCATTAAGATTTCCTAAAGCATTATGTGGGGGAAAATGCAGCTACTTCTGTATCTGTACTTCACTGAATTCTGCAATGCAGTTCTACAATCAAATAAGTATACAAAAATGCAAACATATTTGTGAAAATGCCAAAAATGCACATTAGGTAAAATAGCTTGCAAAAATATTTATACTAGGCAAAATTACTACAAAAATACATATATAATCAGGAAAAATGTGTACATTTTCATGTACACTTTAAAAATGTGCAAATTGATATAGAAATGGGATAAAAGATTCTTAAATCTCGAAGACTTAGCAAATATGTCCTTTCTTCGGTTGCATGTTATTTTGTTGTATTTTTAGCCTGCATCATCACTCTTATAAAGCACTATAGTACATACAGGTGAATGTTTGGATCTTGATGTAATGCATTAAACATTGATTATACAGAATGATATTTTTTGAAGGAAGATGGATGGATTATATTTATGGACATTGCACACAGCAAAGAAACAACTGCCAAATTTAAAGGAAGATCAGTCTTGCTAATAATGCCATATGGGTGTCCCAATCCAAATTTCAGATCAGCCATTATACTTAGCAATGACTCATTATTAAATTGTAAATTATGGCCTTTCAAATACAAGAAAGAAATACAGAAAGCTAGACTAAATTTTATTCTATCATAGGTACTGGGTACCTTCATCAAGTTTTATACAAATCTGACTATTAATTTAAAATAAGTTGAAGACCCAGGGGACGTTATCTGGAAGTGTCATGCATATGACGAGTGTTTCTACGATATAAAAGCCCAGTGTTCATCTTGCTATTTTTATTACAGATCTGTTCCTTCTGAAACAGGTAACACTCTTCCCCTAAAGTAGAGCTCAACTTCTAATGATCAATAGCCACATAATAATTTTTAGGCAGCAATATGGAAGTGTCTGTTATTGTATTCTTCCAAATGATTTTGGTGACCTGGTTTCATTTTTTAAAAAGAGTTTTTGAAATTATCCTTAATTGTATGTTAATTTTATCATTTTGACCTTCGCTATGAAGGAATTTCAGTTGTGGAAGAACCACTTCAAACTAATTGGCCTTTCGTGAAAATTAGTAACTGTAATTTTGTACCTCATCACAAAAAACAAATTAACCACGCATCAACACTTTAAACCTAAATATTTTGGTTTCTACAAGGAAGAACATGGTAAATGTAACAGTATTCCTCTAAAAGATTATTGAAACGATTAGGAACTTTTTTTACTCTACAGAGATTATCATTATGTATCTGATAGGACCTTTATAGACTTAAGAGGAATAATCTAATTGAATACATGGCATTTAAGCTCAAAATAATTTTCTACGATTGTCTCTTGTCCACTTCTTCACTGGGCAAGTAAACTAACTCTTTCAACTTTTATAATAAGAAAACTCAACTGAAACAGTAAACTATCTAGTCTTGTATTTAATATTATTGCAGTAGTTTGGATAGCAACTGCCTGTATACTAAAGTAAAGCTCAAGTTTTAAACCGGGTTATCACTTTAATTTAAATATTCAGTCTTAAAATATCATGGAAATTCTTTTCCAGGTTTGCATTATCTAACTGTACTTGATGATATTAATATAGGCCATGATTAACACTGTACTACATATTCTGCAATTTGTAAATATGGCCCTGTAAAAGAGGAGACCTACGCAAGATCTGAGTGATGACAGAAGATCAGAAGATACATGTAAAAAATTTGCAGAGTCCATTTTTTCCATTAGGAAGGAAAAAAACCCTATTCCTACTTCTGACCAAGAAAGTTTTAAGAAAACAAAAGAGTACAGTATTGCGTAGTAAATAAATACTACTATTTAATAGCAAAAGCATGGACTGCTGTTACATTTGGTTCAAACAAATCTAGAGTATTTGAATCTAGAGCAGAAGAGGTGCTTCCAATCCAGCATGAAGGTGTCACAGGGGCAGCAAGCACCCCATGCTAGATCAGAACCTCCTTTCCTACAATGGATCTGAATACTGATCCCAAATGAGAACAGTCCTAAGTCCATGCCCAGACCATTTCATGGCTGCCCTCCTGAAAAGATCACAGGAAAAAACTCTTGACCGCTTAGTTATCAGGTTCACGGTATCACAAAAGGGGGTGGGTTTTTTTTGTCCATATACATATATAAAAATTAACAAATTCAACTATCTTATACTTTCCCAAAACTTCTATCTATGTACATCTGAACTAACATAGAACTTGTTCTCATCACTAAATAAATCTGCAAGATAAGGGAACAAACTGAAATCTGCAGCACTGGTATGGGAATGCAGTACATTTATTATAAACAAAGAAAAGGTATAGTGTGTTTTATTCCTGTTTAAGTTTCCGATAGGTGTTGAAATCTGATGAATATATCTAACTTTTGTCATTTCTTCTTTACTCTTTGTGGCACATTTTCTTATCTGTTAGGAAGCTTTAGAAAGCAAAATGAGCATATATACTACCTTACTTATTTCTCATCCAATAACAAATGTAAACTACATTATACATATTTTAAATTTATATTAGGGTGTCCTGGGATGCACCCTACAGTTCCTTTTTCCTGTCAAAAAGGGGTTCAACTCAAGCAACTTGAGGTGGGAGTAAAGGTTGAATTTCTGACAATTCTCTTAAGCAGCACAATTTTCTGTGAAACTGCATGTTGTTCCAGAAAGCCCCTCTATCTGCAATAGCAGTTTTCCAAAGGGAATTTATGTTGATAGAAAAATTTGGTACCTTTACAATAGCTAACACTCAGGAAGGATTACAAAATTATGAAACAGATTTCTTCCTTATCAATTCAGTGAAGCCAGATTTTATTTCTTTCTGAAAGAAGTTTTCTCCTTCAAGCAAACTGCAAATTTAGTGAGGAAAAGATAGCCTGACAGCATAGAAAATGCACTCCCACAGTTAAGCATGACTTTTCTATAAATTCATGATCAGGACCATATAAAATCAATTATTTCTGAAATAATTGCTTTATAGAAAGTATTTCACTTAGAATAACTGTTCCAAAGATCAAAGTGATTAACCTTTTCTTGAAAGGGACAATAATGAAATATAACAGCAATGTTAACAATCTGAGTAACATATTCAAACTGGAGAACAATCATTCTCCTTCACTTGAATGTCCCGTTTTTATATATGCTGGTTTTATTAATTATAGTTCTGTAGAATGTTAATATAATATTAACATCTTATCTAAGATGTAAAAAGAATTTGATTCAAAGATGTTTGTAATTTCAGACCAATCGACCAATTTGCAGTGTGCTTCTAAATTAAAATTAAACATACAGTATGCTTCCATCAGGTAACATAGAAATAGGATACATAAACTATGAAATATTAAAACACAGCACACCGTATTACACATAAAACTTGTTTTTCCATTTCAAGTTTATTAAAACTTTAGCAGTACAAATCATCCAGATTGTGGATTATCAAAAAACCAAACTGAAGTCCACATTAAAAAAAAATGTTCCCCAACATGTCCCTAGAACCTAGAAGCAGAGTGGAAACAATAAGTTCATAAACTCATCCGTGCCTATCTTCATCAGTCCCAGCACTTGATTCATGATCGGATTTTTTATCTTTGCCATGGGCACGATCTCTCTCCTGATATTTTGATTTTTGGTTGATCTCTTTTTCTCTTGAAGAACGAGATCTGTCCCTTTCCTTTTCTTTACTCCTCCGTGAGTATGATCTTTTCAATTCTCTGTCCTTGCTGCTTCTTTTCTTTGAGTCAGGACTTCTATCTTGATTTCTACTGGATTTTTTGCTTTTATTCGTCTCGGAGCTACTGCTGTCACGGCTTTTTGAGCGGATCTTTTTCCCAGTATCTTCCTTTCTGCGAGAGCTTTTGTACTCTTGATCCCGATGCCTGTCTTTACTTCGACTTTCTTCCCTCTCAGAGCTATGGGATTCTTTCCGCCTTTTATGGTCTTTCTCTCTGGACCTCTCTGGTGTGCCTCTTCTCTCTCTACTCCTTGATCTTCCTTTTCTTTTCACTTCTTTATCTCTGTGTTTGGAATAATCTTTACTTCTGCTGCGGTCTCGTTCTTTACTTCTGGACCTGGCTCGTCTGCCTCTGTCCACGCTTCTGCTCCTTTCTCTGGCCTTATTATTGGAACTATGTTTGTTTTTAGGCTGCTCGCGTTCCCTGCTTTTTGAGTGTTCATGTTTTCCCCTCTCTTTACTTTTGGCATGATTCTGGCTATTACTTCTAGATCTTCCCCTTTTATTCTTCTCCCTGCTTTTGCTCCGTTCTCTGCCATGAAAGTCATTATATTTTTCTTTGTCTTTTTCTCTGCTTCTCGATCGCATTTTTTTATCTTCATGTTTACTGTATTTTGAGTCTCTTTCTTTACTTTTTGATACCTCTTTGCTTTTGCTCTGGCTTTTGGATCTAGCCTTTTTTTTGGCTTTACTTTTGTTATGTTTGTCCTTATCTTCTTTCTCAGAATTCCTCTTTGTCCCTCCGTCTTTACTGTCAGATTTGGGATCTTTGGGCTGTGTTTCTTTTTCTCCTCTTCTATCTGGACTTTCAGAACCCTCTCTGTGGTCAGATATTTTTCTTTCTTTTCCTCTCCCTGGACTTTTTTGATTTGCAGCATCCTTCTTGTTTTCATTAATTTCACTCCTTCGAGACAAACAAGCAAACAAACAAACAAATTTGAACATAAAGCTAATGAAATAATCCCACATCATTATCTGAATTTACATTACAAACTGCATGCAAATGCAAGTACATTTAACATATGATAGAAAGAAGTACCTCTAAATCAAAAACATAACATACTATTCCAGAACTCTGCTGTATGTGTCAAATGTGACATGACAGAATGAGAAGGCCTCTAAAAAATTTTCTGAAAGAATTTCCCACCAGCGGAGAAAGAAAGCACACGTACTTGCTTCTTTTGACTCCTCTATACTTGTTTTAATTTGAATTTAAGCAGGTTATTAGTTTTTTTTCCCTTTTTCTTCTAACAAGATACTACATGAGCAAAACAGGAAATGGAAAAATAAATCACTATTTACAGGAGTTTCATTGCTGCACTGATTACCGAGTTACTTATAAAGTGAGATAAAAATGTAATAAATAAATAAATAGTACAGAAATGGCTAGCGCTTTGAGTGCATCTTACTTGTCTCCTTTTATCCATCTTTCTCCACTTGATACTCTCATTCTTTGGGCTCTCTGCATTTCATGTCTCCAGTGTGGAGGAGTCTCACTGCGTCTAAAGCGATCCCTTGACCTGGATCTTGAAGGTGTCCGGTACCGCTTTGAATACAGGAGGAAAAATTAGCTAAAACAGGATGTGGATCCTAATTTGTATAGCAGCTGTCATACGTTTGAATGTAAATTACATATTTAAAAACATAATAAAACCTCCATCTAATGGATCATTTGGGGATAAGAATTGTTTGTTGATTCAATGTTGTTGATTCAATGATTCAATGTCAAGTGAGATAAATTAACACAACTGATAAAGAAAATGTTAATTAATACTTATGCAAATAATATAAATGACATCAAATGTACAAACTGCCATGGAAACAAGCTTTCTTGGTGAAGATGACATCCGATGTAAAATTTTATCAGTTGCACCCGAGGAATTGTGTTTTTATTGTATAAACATTCATAGAACAAAATTAACTTCATTATGCAGCTGAATTTTTAAACTGAAGTTCAATGCTCACTGAAAATAACACAGATAACAATAACAATAAAAATATAAAAAGAAAAAATGCATGGTCCAGGAGAATACAAGTGTATTTAAAAAAATAAGGGGGAATACAAAATCCACATTTGTACAAATGGAGCTAATCTATTGCTAAACTTTATCTATATAACGAAGTAGAGATCAAATAATGTAAGCAGTCTTTAATTAACAGAAATCTTAACTTTTACTGCTGTATTAATGTTTCAATCAAAGTGATTTCTCACTTTTAAATACCTGCCTTTCAGTTTTCCAGTGTGTTGCTATAATAACTTTTGCATCTAACACCAAAAGGAATTAATTTCTTGTGTGTTACTGCATACTGAATTCTGGTATGCAGAATCTATCAAATCTATGTTATTTAATAAATTATATTATCTTTTTTTTGAGGTAACATTATGTTTTTATAATTGTCATTTGAAAGAAGCCAATTAATAAGTTTACTGTTTAATTTTAAAATTATTTTTACTAGAGCTATGCCATACTTTGACCTCAGTTCTAAACATTTCATCTTTGAAACAGAAATAAAAGACTTTAAAAATTGGGTTCCTTGGGAGTAAGGATTATGGGAGAGTCAGGAACTTTTCCTTAGCAAATCTTTGTCCCACAAAGCTAGTGAACACTGATGAGTTTTGTGGGAGTCTTCTAATGGCACTACATAACAGTCTTGGCAGAAGGCAGTCCATTACCAGAAAAAAGAACAATTTAGCAATAAAACATGTGCATACTTGATTGTAAAGGAACCCTCATGGGGAGACTAATAAAACATGCATCCTAATTTAAAGTCAATATTTTGACACAATCTCAGCTTCTTGTACAAATCACTATATGCTAACCAACCTGCAAACACGTACAGGCAGTCCTCAACTTATGGCCACAACTGAGTCCAAAATTTCTGTTGCTAAATGAGACATTTGTTAAGCAAATTGTGTCCCATTTTATGACTTTTCTTGCCAAAGCTGTTAAGTGAATCATTACAGTTGCTAAGTTACTAACACTGTTGATAAGTGAATTTGGCTTCCCCATTGATTTTGCTTGTCAGAAAGTAGCAAAAGGGGACACTGCACAGGATTCCGGGACACTGCAACCATCATAAATTTGTGTCAGTTGCCAAAAATCTGAATTTTGATCACATGATCATGGGGTGCTGCAACATGCAACAGTCATAAATGTGAAAAGCAGTCATAACTCACTTTTTTTCAGTGCCACTGTAACTTTGCAGTCACTAAATGAACTGTTATAAGTCGAGGACTACCTGTATTGTTTTCAGTATGGCTTGATATCCAAATTTAGCATGATACGTAAATGCAAAATGCTGGTTTTGTTTGCTAAGCCTACTGGCCTTGGTCTAGATAGATGGATGGATGGATGGACATGTATATATCACACAACTAAATCACACATCTAAATCATTTATTAAAAGCCAAAGATCAAAGAAATCAAACTGCAAAAAGCAAACATACCCTTGGTCCCCTTCCTTTTATTTTTCGTCCAGACCTTGTCACCAAGAGTCTTCTCTGATATGATGTTTGACAATTTGATGGATTACTAGAAATCAAGAAAAGAAAAAAAATCATGGCTATTTAACTATGATTTATCAGTATCTTCTACAATCATGTATTTCTGAAGCTCACAAGTTGCTAAACATTTTCTTCATAAAAAAGAATTCAAGTATTCAGTGGTGAGGTGACAGTAATAGTAGTAATAATAGTAAATTCTAAGAGCCTTAGTCCAGCAATACCAAACTAAAATGCAATCAACAAAGCAAATACAGGTAGCAGTAAGATATAACAAGGCACCTTTCTTACATTACATAAAGACAACTGCGGAACGTTATGCATATGCAAAATTAACTGAAAATAGTTAATAAATATTTAAATAATAAAAATATTGTTTGTTCCGCCTTGTAGAATGTTTATCAACTTAAGAGGAAATAAATCCTACTGAAAGCAATGTGCTAACTTTTAAGTAATGATGCTAAAATCTGTGTTAGTAATTATTTTAATTAAGGGTTTAAAAACTATTTTAGCAGTTTTATGTTGCTTTAATGCATATTTTTAAAATGTGGTTTGGGGAAATTATTGCTTCATTTTTTAAACTATACAATATTTGTTCTGACAAAAGTAGGTCAAAGATTTCCAAAAGAAACAAAAGTCTGATCACCAGAACAGACTTATAATTATTTTGAATCATTGTCTATATGCAGGAATACAAGTTAACATACAGTTTACACATATCACAACTTTAGGGTTGCTATGTCAGTCTCAAACACACATTAAACTTTACTTTCTCCAAAAGTTAAGTTCAACGCAGTTAACATATTGTTTTCTATTCACCACAGTTAAGATAATAGTTTAGCTAAAGTGAGCTGATTTTTAGTATGAAGTAAAACTGAGCATCTCACTGCAAACTCTCTAAGGAGCAAATATTTTATATAGCTTATTTTTTAACTGGGTCTGTTGATATTCTAGGAGATTAGTATATGTAAAATATAAATGAATTGCTGGTTTTCCATGTAGAGTTATATTGCTCTATCCTGTTTGATGTGCCTTGATATTTTGGTAATTGCATTGCTTTCGGTGGGGTGGGCAAATGCAATATTCTGTGTATTGCATTAGGCATTTCCTTGTCCTGTGAGTCAAAGCTCATTCGTCCCATTCTTCAATAAGAACAATAACTGGATTGACTATGTACAACAGAAATATCAGATTAAGAGAAATTGTATTTTATGATCAATTGTTGTTAATATATAACT
>JANHFL010001395.1:17706-34529 GCA_032468155.1 Oxyrhabdium leporinum
AAAAGATATAAATATTTACAAAATGTGAGGTGTACTCACTTCTGTGATATACTGTAGATCTTATTATTTTAATATCATACTATTGTGTTGGTAAATAATTAGAAAAACCCTTACCTTTCCCTTTCTTTTTCTCTGTTCTTTATCTCTTTTTCTTTTTCATCTACTTTGGGAGGACTTTTCCTCATCAAAAATCTGTTTTCTGGAACAGGAGGAATTTCTTCTGGACGAACTGTAGAAAGTGGTTGTTGCAATTCAGGATTTTCTGTTTCAGTTTCACTAGCTGAACTTAAATTTATAAAACAAAAGAAGATATTTATCTGTACTTTTAGAATAATGTGTTAAGTTTTCAGATGGCAAACATATTTCAAATTTACTATATTTTAGAAATTTGTGTTGGAAAGTAGCAAAATATTTAATATTTTAATTTGAATTGTGCTGGTTTTTCTTATGCCTTGATGGTTCTAATGGCAGGGTTGAATATGAAGACCTGTTTTTTTGACCTTTTTACTAACATACCAATTTTAAAAAATACTCCTATTGTAAATTATTGAACAAATATAAATCAACAGATTTAATCATGCCTACAGATAGTTTCTGAGCTGCTTAAGTGAAAATGATCCAGGCTACAGAAAGCCTCCAGGCTGTGACTCTCCAGCTTACAAACAACCCCTAGTTACGAACAAGCTGCCTGCAGGATTCAAAATGGCAGACAGCAACCTAAATTACCTTTAAGTCCATTTGTATGGACTTAGAAATGGAATTTGTTCCTAAGCTGGGGACTTGCTGTCTTATAAAACCACTCGATTGACTTCCTAGCAACAGAAGCATTGTTCAACAAGTATCTCAGATTTCATTCAAAAATGTATTTAAAATCATTATGATTTTAGATACAGAAGAAATCTGTTTGATAAAAAAACATATAGAGATTTATTTCAGAAACAAACTAACTAAAATTGACAATGGAAAATGTATCTTTAATTCCTTCAAATTATTAGGTGTTACATTTGTTGCGATAATAGTACAGGAAGAAAAATGTTTTAATGCTTTCATAGAAATCTTCCCTCTGCTCTATGTACCTCTTTTTGCTTTTTTTCCTCTTTTTCTTTTCTTTCTTATGTTTCTTAGAGGTTTTTTTGTGTTTCTTTTTCTTTTTCTTTGTTTTTTCCTCAGCACCACTGTCAGATTCAGTTGATGAATCAGAAGACGTTTTTGAATCACTTGAACTTTCTGAATCACTAGATGAAGACGACGACTTGCGTCTTTTCTTCTCTTCCTTCTTGGCTTTAAATGAAACCAAAAGAAAAATCATTTACCACCTAAGAGTAAAAAAAATACTCCTTTCCTATCTTCTCCACTTTCTCCTCTAATTTCCGAATATTAAAGCAAATAAATAAAAGTTATTTCCCAAGCATGATTTTTCATTTATGAAGATGCTAAATATTAAGAAATTCCTTTTAACTGTAATCACAGAGTTGCAACTGTATCACCTTCAAGCAGAAATATATTGTTATACCCCAAGAGTCTAAAGGTTCCTAATAAACAGTTTTAACAATGGTGCTCTCTGGAGTTTCAAGCATTAAAATAAGCCAAATAATTAATTTCTACAAAAGATGATTGGAAAACAAAATATTAAAGCTGTTTTTCTTTGCAGCATTTGCAATCTGAAATGGAAATAGCAGACTATTATTAAAAAGGTATTTTAATTTTACCTTTAGATTTCTGAATTAGTTCTCCACAACTCATTATTCGCACTTCTGCATACGGTTTACTAGATGCATCGGTCTTCTGATTTTCTATTTCTCTTACAACTTCTTGCCCCGAAATTACTTGTCCAAAAACAACATGATATCTAAATGAGTAAAGCATAATTTTAATAAATGATTAGCATTTCTATCTCGTTGAAGAATTCAGCAGAATTTTCCAATTACAAGTAAGAGACAAAAATACATACCCATCAAGATGAGGGGTAGGCTTAGTTGTTCTTTAGGTGACAGCAGGGGCAAGAATTTAATAAAAAAAAGGATAATATTAATATCGAGTTGAGAGGGAGAGAGAGCGAGCATAAATTTGGTATATTATAACAGAAATGACAAATATTAACCAAAACACATTAAACATTAAACAGCAACAGTGTCAATACATTAAAATTTATACATAGTTCTGATTATTACTGTAACTGTACCTAAAATTCAAAAACTGTTTAAACAAATATATTCTATGTAGCCTAGTTTTGACCGAGGTAGTATACTTCGACAGCATTATATATGGCATGAATATTTAGAACACTTCTGAATAGAAACAATTTCCTTCGCCTAAAATATTTTATACTATAAAACAGGCTAAAGTAGAACATTTCTTCCAGGAATCCAATTTCTGTGTGAGGAACATTTTTATATGGAGACACTTTCAATTACTTGAACCATCATTTTTGCAATACAGTTTAGACTCAGGTTCTTTTGTCAACCAGGTCATAGTTACTTCTTGTTAATAAAATATGCTATGTAATTCAGTTTCAATAATACAGGACTACTGAAACATTTGGTCTTATACCAATTTATTAGTTCTGCAAATCTCTCTAAACTCTCACTGAACAAATAGTGTACATTCATTTTTGAAGAGGCAGCTTCAGTTTAATATAAAATTGAAAATAAAGAAGCAAAGACAAAGAAATTTTTTTGAAGACACTACAGTCCTCAATATATTAATCAACCAATAATTTTAATTAATTGTAACTGGTAAACTTGTGACCACTGAGTTCACACTGGAACTTATTACATATTTAATATTTTAAAAATGTATTTTTATTTGTTCTAAAATTCAGTTACTTCATTCCCTCGGATGAGATGGATGCTTTCCTTCCTCCTCCTGAGCAGACATTAAAGACTTATCAAGGAGTCATTCCAATTCACCTGCTAAACTTCTGGTTATACTTAGAAACAGAAGAAATCTACTAAACACAGATGTGCCCTTAATTTCATAATGAATAGAATTGTAAAAATAGCATCTTCTGTTATGTCTGGAATATTCAACAATATTGCTTGTAAATAAATGTTACCTTGCTCTGACAATCAGAGAATATAAACATAAGCATTATCCATTTTCAACTAGTATCACTATTTAGCCCTTAAAAATCTCAGTCATTACACATTAAATGGCTTTTGTTAATGCAGGTACTGATTAGATTGCAACCATTCACTCTTACAGAGTGTTAGAACACTCTATATACAGCTCTCTTTTTGAAATATAAAACTGTAATAGCTGTCCCTATTTCACGGGAGATTTTGATTCTAACAGAGTATGGCTATTTGTAATTCTATTTATTACTTCCACTTTGGAACAGAATAAAACAGATACACCATTTAACTCTGAGTGAGCTTAACTCAGTAATTAGAGGGAATTACAGATATGGTGCTTTGTTAGTAGAAGAAGAAACATAGTAAAGAAAATGAAGTAGTCCAAAAAGAACCAAAAAAGGAAAAGTTTACTATTACCTATATTTCCACACTAGCAAGAACTAAGTATTCTATGGCACTTTGCATTATATAGTAAAAGTTCATGAGTTTTATCTGGAATATGTTTTTAATGATTGTATGGAAGAGATTCAGTGGTTAGTTGCAAGTTGAAGGAAATACTATATTGGGAAACTGAGATTTCATGGAACACGTATTAATATACTTATTGCTTCTAATTTTTCTCTCCCTCAGAATTATAATGGCTTTACTAGCTTGTGTTTTGATCTGCTTGTGAAGTTAAACGACAGGAGGATTAACATTTTCTCTCTCATCCCTAGATATGTTTTGGTAGGAATTCTGACCTGCCATATATAATCAAGACTTGGATTGTGAAGGATTAATCTCTTCAAAGGTGCTCTCCTGTTCAGCACCCTAACAGATTATAAAATAAACGAACATTCTTATAGACTAGATTCTTCAGTCTGGTACCTCTATCATCCATAACTGGAGGAACCAGAGGTCTCTGGAAATCGTAAGAATTTGAGGATCTAAAGTTCAGGAAGTCTGTATCTATTTTGCAGGCTGGACACAGTAATGGACTAAATGAATTTAGTTTAGAATGTAGCACATTATATTGTCTGAAGGGAATGACAATCAAATTGTTTTAGAAAAAAATGTTTCCATCTTGATAGATCAAAACTGGGGAATGCTTGTTTATTCACATTTTGTCAGAGCTTTAATAATTCACTGTGGCATGAAATGTGTTTTACAATTTTAGATAGTAGGTTAATTATGACCCAACTGGGATAAAAATACGGTGGCTTTATTAGCCCATATTCTGCTATCCTTTCATTTAGACTGGTCAATGAATGTGTGTGCCTTCACTGGCTCTTGGACCTTATCCCAAATGTTGTTCTTGTATAAAGCAGTAGAGACTGCTTACGGAATAGAGAGAAAAGAGCACCTTTCCCAATATATTTCAGCTGGTATCATTATCCCAAGCCAGGGTATTAAAGTTTTCCCTCACTTATTTATCATCTTTGGCAACTGAGCAAGTCAGTCAGGCAATGTCTGTTCGATATACACCATCAAAACAGACGCTGGAAATATCACTCAGCTTCCCAGGACAGACAGCAGGAGATACACTCTGGCACCAGCTGTATATCTTACCCAGCTTCATATCCTAAATCAGAAAAGAGATTTTACCTTAGCCCAATGTAACGCTCTCCCCTCAGCACTTCTGGCTGGAGGATACAAAACGATCCGATACTCATTATGAGTATGTCCTTGAGACTCAGTACAGATAGAAATTATCAAACATGTTCTTCTGTATATCCACTTACATACAGAATCTTGAAATGATCCAATTGCCCCTCTTCTGACTAGCAAAATGGGATACAATGACCAATAGTATAAGCAATGTCTACTTTCTGCCATCAACCCTGAAGTAACATACAAGGTTGCCAAGTTTTACATGGCGGCACGTAAAAGCAGACAAAGAATAATTAAAAGTAATTGGACCAGCCAGAATATGGATAGTCAGAAGTGGATCAGGTTCAGAATTAACCATTAGCTTTTGAGTATACATTCCATGTCAGCTATTGTACCACATTATATTTCTCTCAGCCACAATAGGGTTTCTGTAAGAGAGGTTTACAATTGTTAAAGCCTTCGGATAATTCTGTTTTATTTACAAATATACAGGTACAAAGGTAGTCCTTGACTTACAACCAGTTGCTTAGCCAATCACTTGAAAGTACAACAGCCCCCAAACGGTAATTACAACCCGGGTCTGAGGTTCTGACAACCATGTTCTTCCATGCTTACTGTATTTTGGGAACTTGGCAACTAGCCCCTGCTTACAACTGTTTGCAGTGTCCCATGGTCACGCGACAGTAATTTATGACATTTTTGCCAAAAAGGGCATTTACATCTGGTTTTCGTAAAAAATGCCCCATAGCAAATGAATGGCTTCACTTAATGACCATGGCATTTGCTTAACAACCACAGTGTTCACTTTACGATTGCTTCATGAGTTCCGGAAAGTGGTTGTAAAATCAGTCATGTGGTGACCTGCTTTAGGTCCATCACAACCTACAACTGTAATTGGCAGGTTTAATCACTGTCCCAAGTCAAGGACTCTCTGTGTATGTGTGTATTTGTATACTGTTTCTGTGCGTATTTGTATTTTATACTGTTATTTCAAGTTTATATTATATAGATTGCTAATTTAAATTTCTTGTTATATACATATAGCCTCTGCATATTTGATTTAATGTTATTTTTAGCCAAAATATTTTGTCTGTACTTTTCTTAACTATCTTGGTCTTGTCAATTTAGTATTGGTTATTTTAAATATTTGAATACCAATTCTCTTGCACTGTTAATGATTGCAATAAAGTTATTATCAAACTCTCCTCATATTTTATTATGGCATGTTGAGTTCTTACTCAGGAGCAAAGAGTTCTTACTTACTCTTTACTTGTAGCTTCCCCTCCTCCTATTACAGTACACCTTCAATAGCGAAGTCCATCTATAAGTTCCTCTACATTTAGGCATTAAGAAATATTTTTATTGTTATATTGATCTTTTTAAAACTTCTCTTACAGTTATGCTAATTGTGATTTTAATTTTATATACTTGGCATTTTTTGGGAATTTTGTGATGATAGCTGTTTTTGCTGGGTTTTGATGTACAATACTCAGAATTTATCAGTAATTTCTATTTTTTCTAATTGTATTTCTGTTTATCTTGTAAGTTAGCCTTATATAGATCTCCCATAATTCTTAGAAATAGTTAAATAAAAGTATTCTCTGTTCTAAAGGTATTTATACTTTGTAAACAGAAAGTTATTCCAACAATTCAAAGTTGTTACAATATAAATCATAAGGAACTCCACCCAAATGATGGAGCTAGCATGATACTTACATAAAAAACTGTGAACCATTTGTATCTTTCCCTCTGTTGGCCATTGAAAGGAGAAATTCTTTGTTGTGCTTTACAGCAAAGCTTTCATCTAGAGAAAGCGTTTGAATTACTTCAAAAATCCAAGTTATTACCTTGCACTGGCATTTTTTTAGCATTTTAAATTAGGATTGTCAAGCTGCATAAATGTTATCATTGCAGTGCCAAACAGTATTCAAATAGATAAAACTAAAGACAGTGATGTATACCATAATTCCCAGTTTATTGGGCAAAAATATAAATATCATTTGATTAATACTATTGAAAAGCATTCTCATATGATAAATGAATGCAGAAGTACAACTATCTAGTAATTCATTGATCAGTTAAACAAGAACAAGCGTGTAAATGTCTCATTCTTATTATCCAAAGACAGATGTATTTTTGTGGGGAGGAAATTATATTTTACTACATGCAGTTTATAAGACTGTGCCAAAAGTAATATGCTGTATTGCTAGTTAAAAAATACGTCATGAATAGCCATGTTTTTTTAGAAAAGATAATTTGGAAATTTGAAATACAAATAAATTGCAATTACTTATGCAACATACTTGTTTGTAACGTATTTGTGTCATAAAAGTATCTTGTCTAACTTCCAGTAACAGCCTTTTATAATACCATCAGCTCACATTTCTAGGAGCATGAAAAGAACTTGGATTGGTTAGTCAGAACTAGCATTCGGCCTTCAGGTTTTTACAGAGAAAGGCCGAAACCAGATCCATTTATTGGTCCACTTGATCCAACTGCCAAATTAGCATTCACTTTCTGCCAAAAAAATCTGTTTGTTAAAGACATGTCAAATGACTGGAATGACATTTTATCTCTCTCCCTCTCTCCTCAGACATGAGCAAGGAGGGCTGGTTTGTTAGCAACCAATGAAATGGTTAAGCTGGCCTTGGTAAAGGGAAGTTAAATGGAGACAAGATGCAAGGCTGTCACGCACCTCAGGAAGAAAGGACTTACTACCTTAAGAGAAGTAAAAAATGAGGTGAGTTGGTATGCCACTGATTATGAGATTATTTGAGGCCAGACTTTTTACAAGTTCTAAAATAACTCTACAGTTTATGATCATTATGAACCTCAAAATAAACTATGATCCTTAGTAAAAAGTTATTTTGTAGATCTATAAAATATGTTGTTCCTAATATATTCACAACACAACGGTGGAGGCTAACCTGCAAAGAAATAGTTCTTACCTTCAAAAAAGCCTCCATAAATTGATTCTCCTCCTCTCCCATTTCCTTGTATGAAAAAAAAATACATCTAAGAAAAGATCATGCAAGCATCCAATAGAAGATAATACAAGTAGTTCAGGATTGAACTGTGGAATCCTTAGTGTTCTCTGAGCTTGATTGTTTATTTGTTGACATTTCAATACCTGAATTGGGTAATGTCATCAGTGCTAGTGAATATGGAGTTTGCTCCCTGTTTATATAAAGTAACTTGCACTGCCACTGTTGATGGAGATGTGGTTTTCTCCTTGGTAGTTTTTTGATTAAGGTATAGCTTTCTGCTAGATTGCTTGTCTGGGGTTAATCCCTGCTTATCTAGATATTGGTACCAAGGGTGTTGGAATTGACAGCAAAGACTCCACAAACTTTAAAATATTTATATTCGAACTGAATATCTTTATACACAATATTGTTATGGAAGAAATAACTGAATACAAGTCTGTTATTTTCCTATCCATCTAAGCAATTTAAAATGGACATTAATGAAATAGAATGAGTTCTAATTTTTTTTAATATTTTTACAAATTCAGATTTTTTTAAGAAGGAAAAAATGGCAATATTTTAGTAACATCTTTAGCAAAGTACTTTGCTTGAAACTATCATAGAAGTTCATTCATAAACTTTGGCAAGAGACTATCATCCTGAGTTTTCCCCCACAAAAAAAAAAGATATCAAAATTATTTAAATACTGTAAAATTTAAATCTTGTAATTATATTTGAACAGTTACAGGCAATAATCTGGAACAAGTAATGCCATACCTTCACTGAAGTCACCACCTTGGATCATGAAATCTTTTACAACTCTATGAAATAAACAACTTTTGTAATGAAGTGGTTTCTGGGTTGATTTTCCAGTACCTTTTTCACCTACAAAGAAGAAATAGTTTAATGCACATTAAACATTAGTGACAGAATCTCACACAATGAAATAGAAGTAAAAGTGTAAATCAGCTTTTGGTTGTTTTTTAAAACTCTAAATACTAAACTGCTAAAAGAAAAAAAAAGGCTATACATTACTAATAGTAATAGTACTAAAAGTAAAAAAGCAATGTGAAATGTTTCTATATAATAGGCAAAATCCAGAACCGTATCCATTTGTTAATCCATACAGGTATTCCTCCTTTAGCAATTGCAATTGGTTCCAATGAAATGATCACTAAGCAAATAACATGATACAGAGAGAAAAAGGAAGGGGGGCTGCGAAGATTACTGGATGTTGCCATCTCATTCAGATAGTTCCCTTGTGCAGCAATGCCAGTGTTACTCTCATTCTGGCTTGCACTGTTGTCAGGAGCAGAAATTTGAACCTAAATGTACGCATTGGTTGGAAAGTATTTTAATACCATTTATTCCCATTGCATTTGTAAACAGTTGCTATCTGAGGCAGTTACAAATGAGGACTACCTGTATAATAAAGTGGTCTGAAACTTCAGTTAACTTATCAAATGTAAGGCACCACTATTCAAGGATAGGCTTGTTTGCATTTTGCTTCAGATAAATGCAACCTGGCTGTAGAGTGCTAAAGAAATAGGAGAAAAAAAGCTATAGTTGTTTTTTCCTGTGTGTCTCAGAATGAAAGAGTAGACCTGTATAACCTGCATTTAGGTTGCCCTCGAATTACAATCATTTGTTCAGCAACGTGTGAGTGAAGGGAGGAAGATATTATGGTAAGATATGGGCAAGTGTCTTCTCTAAGAACCTAAATGAAACTCAAGAGTTAATCAGGATTAACAAAATTCCTCTGAGCTCCAATAAGATGGTGGATAATTTTTTTTCAGATTTAGAATCATCCAGTTTTCCCTGTCTTTCTGATTATAGAAAGAAACACTCAGAATTCTTTGAAAACTTTAACTAATCTAAGTGGTTCCACATTTCAATACAATCCCAAGATTAGAGCCATCGTGACTATATTCTTAAATTACTGAAGTGTATGACATTCAACAGTCATTGAAGAGTGTGTGTGTGTGTGTGTGTGTGTGAATTAATAACGTGTTCCTCTAAAAAGAAGGCCGGGTCTTATTTTCTTTTGACCCCCGAAAAAACGGCTAGGCCTTCTTTTTGGAGGGTTCTAATTATTGACTCACCTTGTGGCGGTGGCATCGACAGCCCCGGCCAGCAGGAGCCTGCTGGTGGCCCCTCTTCTTCTGTGGCTGCTTGCCGCCACTCGCACGCATCGCCCTGGCCTCCATTTTGCATTCAGATGCCTACTGGAAGGCATCTGCAGCCGATATAGAGCTCCACATCAATCCAGAGGTCTATTGTTGGCTGCAGAGGGCTTTCTGGAAGGCATCTGCAGCCGATAACAGAGCTCCGGATCGATCCGGAGCTCTATTATTGGCTGCAGAGGGCTTTCTGGAAGGCTCTGGCAGCGAAACGGAGCCCATTTCACAGCTGCAGAGGGCTTTCCGGAAGACTCTGACGGTGAAATGGAGGCTGGGGGTGACGCATGCAAGCAGTGGCAAGCGGCTGCTGAAGAAGCGGCTGCAGAAGAAGGCAAGGCAGGTGCTGGGGTGTGCGAGGCCTGGTAAGTAGGCACCTTCACCCCCCCTATCCCCACACTGGCTTATTTATTATATGTGCACCTTGCCCCACCCCCTGCACCCCAGGGTGGGCGGGGTCTCAATTAGGGCTAATTTTGTGGGTGGGGCTTAATTTGATCACATGCGCTCAAAACGGTGATAGGGTTTCTTTTCAAGGTGGGTCGTGTTTTCTGAGAAACATGGTACTAAAATACTTCAAAATAGATCATAAACAAATATATTTATACTTACTAAGTTTAAGATAAATGTGTAATATTGTTAATTTTGTTGTACCTTGTGACATTATTAAGAATAATTAAATCAGCATTAGATTTATATAGCAAATTATGCAAGTAAGGAAAAATATCTACAAACCTGTACAAAGGCAGCGAAAGTTCTCACATGTTTTTGGACAAACATCTGAAAATAATTCAAAGACAACTCTTCCAGCTAAAAGTAAGGGAAAAAAATCATTACATTTATATTCACTAACTTTAAGAAGCTTGCATGCCTGGAAATAAATATAAACCAATATATAAATATAAACTTATTCTAAATCAGTTTACCTATATATTTTCAGATAGGCTCAACATTTAACATTGAAACCAGCAGTCTTACCAGGGGTATTATTGATGGCTAAGTCAAAAAAACAGCGAGGTCTTTGTGTTTTCACTCCCATGGCTTTAGAATGTTATATCTGAAATAGAAGTACAAATCATAAGGAAATTTGATTGATTATAGCATACTAATTTATTAAATTTATTGATTGCCCATCTTGTTACACGGTAACTGTAGTAATAACGATGATAGGCACGATATTACAAGGCTTTATTATTTCGTGCAGAGAAAACAATATGCACCAAAAATATTTTGGTTGGATTATTTTTATGGGTTCTAAAATGAACACAATACTAAGTATTTATATTTAAGTAGAACAGTGATACGCTAAGCAGTGAACACATTACTGTATGACCTTTTCCTTTCACCTCTCCTTTAGCACATTTACCACTCCCTTACAACTTATTCCAGGTATACCAGAAGGTGATAAGGCAGGCACCAAATGACAGGATGAAAGAACCATTCAACAAAATAATTAAGTTTCTATAAAATATTTTATTTTAAAAAAGTATTGATCCTGCCCCATTTCAACAAATCTGAAAATATTGCATCACAACCAAGTCATTCTGGTTTGTTTATTACAATATTAATCTATAAAATTATATATGGATGCAAATTCTGGTTTGGATTTGCAGTGAGTGATGGCTAGCATTAAATAAATATAGAGAAGGGAATATATGCAAATAGATAGCATTACATCAATCCTCCCTTACAAAGCACAAAGTAATTTTTGCACAATTATAAATCCAGAAAAGGCAAATATTTTAGCATCTGAGAGTCGAAAGGTGATTTCTCCAGCATAATATAAATCGCAGCATCTTCTTATTTCATCTATCACTGTTTACATTAGTGTATACCCTTCCTTAAATATTGAAAAACAGATGGATCTGATTAATATTTAATGGTCCTTCTACTTGGTATTATTTCATATATGACAGGACAAACTCTGATGAGGCATCATATTCCAAAACATGGAGAATTGGCCAAGTTTCAGGTTAAAGCTACAGACAGAAAATAAACAATGGTTGAATGTTAATTTCACTTCTTGCATAATATAAAGCTAGTATTTCATAAGCATATCGATAAGTTTATTGAATGCAAACTATAAATTATTTAATCCATCAAAATATGTTCCATTCATTAAGAACTTGTCTATAAATTAGAAGTTCCCCAATTTTTCTGCAACTTAAAATTAGTGTATTTTAAATCAGTATTATTCATTTTAGTTATATCAAAATGTCCAGTATTCTCTAGATCATGATAGAAACACAATTAATGTGAAGAAAAAAGGTCAAAGAATTAACTATAGTGCTTCACGCTGCTTTCCCTTTTGAACTTCCAAATCCTACATTTTGAACTATTTGTCTTATACAAGAGAGCTAAAAACTATATTTGATTACTTATTCCCATATAATTCCTAATGCCTTATGTAATTGCAAACTCACGAAACAGAAATGGATACCATATATAGGCAGTCCTCAGCTTACAACCATTCATTTACTGACCATTCAAAGTTACAACAGTACTGAAAAAAGTGACATAACCATTTTTCACATGTATGACCATTGCAACATCTCCAGGATCATGTGTTCAAATTTTGGGCACTTGGCAACTGGCATGTATTTATGAAGCTGCAGTGTCCTGGGGACATGTGATTTACCATTTGTAACCTTCCCAGCTGGCTTCTGACAAGCAAAGTCAATGGAGAAAGCCAGATTTACTTAACAATTGCATAATTCACTTAACAACTTCATCCATTTGCTTAACATTCTTGTGGCAAGAATGGTTGTAAAATGGGGCACGGTTCATTTAACCTGTCTTGCTTAGCAATGGAAATTCTGGGCTCAATTGTGGCTATAAGTTGAAGGCTACCTGAATTTGCTTTCTCATTCTCATTTTTTTATTATTCAAATGTATATAGTCATCCTTTCTCATATATGTGACTCTTGGCAGCTAACAAGCAATTAAAACTAGCTAACAAAAGAGTAATATTATACAGCTATCTGAGAACAAGAAAAAATATGAAAGCATACAAAAACCATGACAAAATACATAAAACAACCAAGGCAATCCCATTCATCAAAATGTTTACTATAGTCATGGTACCAGCACCACCACATTCCTGGCTCCCCATGCCCAGGGTCTTCAGGGCCTTGTGAAAAGTCAGCAAGGTGAGGGTCAATCTGATCTGGGGAGGGGGAATCATGTTCCATGGTGGAGGTGCCACAAGAGGGGCTCTCTTCCTGGGTCCTGCCAGACAATGCTGTAGCTGATGGGACATGCAATGTGCCCCTCTTCCTAGACTGGATGGGGTGGATAGATGTAATTGCAGAGAAGCAGTCTGTCAAGTAATCTGATCCCATTCCTTTCTTACACAGAAGCCAAACTAGATCATATTTTAAAGATTAGGATATAATTGTTTATGTGCACAAATTCTCCTAATACTTGTATGTACTTGAAAGAAAACTAGGTTTAATTCCAAATCATTTGCTTTAGGGCACAGGTATCAAACTCGCGATGTCACATTGCTGTCATGTGACATTTTCCCCCCTTCACGGAGCTGAGGTGGGCGTGATCTGCGCATGATGCATCCGGCCCGCGGGCCGCCAGTTTGACACCCCTGCTTTAGGGCATGAAGGAAAAGATTTGCTGTCTAACTTCCAGTAGTAAAGAGCTTTAAAATTTAGGATCATAGCCCCATTTTTTTTTGTTAAATACAATATCTATTACCAGCTTTCACTGGCTAACAGTAACTCTGCTGGATCACACAGAAAATCCTGTCTAGTCTTGTTTTTTATAGCAACTGAGTAGAAGCTTGATTAAACAAAATGGAAACGAAGGCAGATTGAGAGGGATTTTTTTAATATTAAGAGGCACAACATGTACATTATGATTTGAGTTTAGGGAGAATATGTACATTTAATTTTCTGAAAGTTCCACTGCCATAAATAATTGAGAGCTTGTTAGCATGTTATTTTACATGCATTTAATAAACCAGTACTCTTTAAGAAGCCAAATAAAAATAAGTGGTCTGCTTTTTGACAACAGAACTCCTTCCTCTGTCATTAGGGCAAAGTGGGTCATTAATTCCTTGGATGGTCAAAATGATGCTACTTGTATATAATGTTTCTTGTGTTTCAGTTTAGGCAACATTCAATAAATAACTTTAAATTTTTATATGTAAAAAAGATTTTACAAAAAGTTGGACATTTACAAAAAAAAATCCCCCCCCCCCCCCAATATTAGCCTGGGGTGGATTGATAAAAAACACTTAGTATGGTTTAAATGTTCTCTTCAACAAACATAAGCTACCCTTATTTTTTAAGAATGTTTGTTAAATGAGATAGTGGCAACCTAATTTTATGATTTCTATATTCACCTTATTAGCTATATTTAAACAGAAAAAGTAAAATATTAAGTTCTAAATGTACTAGCTCAAGAGTTTCAAATTCATATAACATAGGTCAAATGTGGTCCTTCAAATAATTTTCTACAGCTGGCAACAATATTTTAAAAATGAATAAGCCCAACATGGCATGCTTAGCAAGTGAAATTACACCCAAAGGCAGCAACGCTCCCTATTAACAAGTAAAGTGAAAGAGCAATAAAAATCATCAATCTGTTACCCTCCTACGCATACAGTGAATGAAGCATCTCGTATTGTTTTGGGTCCCAGGTGAGCTGGAATCTTCTGGTTCTCTCCCTCATCTCAATTTATCTGACCAAGTAATTTATGTTTGCCAGGCAACAGGCAAAGATGTACAACACCATGGCATTTACTGGGTTCATTGCAAATGTTGATGCCCTCAGCTTCTAGCTGAGAAGAAAGTGTGACCTAATACAAAACTTGGGCCTGACAGGCAGAGAGATGATTCAACTCCTAGGTTTGCAACAAGGCACTGGCCAGGACTGTAGCCTGCTCCACATTACTTGCCTTTTACTAGCACCCCCATACCACCATGTCCAGTTCAGGTTTATTTCAGGTGCTTGCTATGCTAACATTCGCACCTTCTGCCTGGGTGCCTCAGGTGAAAAAGGCTCTACAGTGAAAGCCCATGAAACCCAATGCAGAGTGCTGACTCAAACCCAGCTGTTAGGAAGTACCCTATCTGAGGTTACAATGATCCCATTTTATAATGGGGTTCTTGGGGTTTGTTGTGAAAAACTGGCTATCCACCATATACCAAGTTCCACTGGCAACAACAATCCAAACTGTCATTGCATTGCTATCACCATGGCTGAAGTGACTAAAGTAGCTGAACAACACATAGAATAAAAAGTACTGCAATCTCTCAACTGTTTTCATTTCTCTTTTCTGAATCATTTCTAATATTACAATATTTTATTTAATAAGGAGCCACTGGATGCTTATATATTATCCCAGTTGTGGTTGGTTATTTCACAAATGTATTTACTGTATGATGTATTTACACTGAGTCTCATGTTTCATTTTATTGTTGCCAAATTTAAAGTTTGCTTTAGGCTTTCCTAAATAACTTAGTATCACAAATTTAACTATCAAGCCCAAAGCAATGGAATTGAAGTAAATCACTTCCAGTACAGCTTGCAATACAGTAAGACTATCAAAAAGAAAAAAGGAAAAAAAATCCTTGGATCTAGGAGGACAGATGTATAGAATAATCCATTATGAAATGAACTTTCAATGAACATATCTTTAATTACAGGGTTCTTGAATTCTCTCTTCTATTATTTTTTTGGGGCAAAGCAAATTCCCATACTGATACTACTAATTTAAAGGAGGATGTACATCAAGTTTTCAAATGCCTTATGAAAACAATTGTATCAACTAACAAATATTAAACAAATTCCTTAAAGATAGATTAAAAAAACCAACTGCAATAACCACTATAACAAATGTTGGATATTTTTCCTGATTTCTTATGTTTGCCACCTCCTTATAAATAATAAAGGTAAGACAAAAATCCAATAAATAAAGGTTGCAACAATAATCAAATCTGTAATTTTATTAAATGTATTCCGACACCTACTGAATACATATTTTTTCTCAGGTTTAAGAAAAGGAAAACTGAGGGAGTAGAGAAATCAAGAGCCAAATTTTGCTTTCACTTAGGAAACCCAAAGCAAAATTAATTTCTGCCCTTTGGGTGCTTTGAATTCCTGAAGACACAAATGGTTATAACTAAAAAGCATAAAATTGTACTACTTCATCTCCTTATCCTTCAGACTACATATCTTTAAATATAATTTGTACATTTGAACAAAAATATTACTGCTTATGTTTGGTTGTTTTTAAATTTCAAAACTATAATATTGCAATGATAAGCAACATGTGAAGATCTATTTTTCAAATAAAGTGCTGATTTTGGAATATATTATAACTAATAGTTGGCAAGTTCCTGTAGTAGAGTGTGGGAAGATCAATACAAAAGGAATAACTGAGCTGGAGTATTTAAGAGCGATCCCAGTTGGTGTAAATTGATTCATTTAGTAGTTCTTCTCCTCTTTCCATTGTGTCTGTTAATTTCACCACTTCTTACTCTTTGCCTCCCCCCCCCCAACCGTTTACTTTGGTTATTATTCGGAGCAATTGTCCCATTATCTATCTTCTCTTTTTCCCCAAGTTTTAATTTTAAGGACGAAACGGACTACTTTCTTTCATTAAAAAGGGCCGTTTAAACCAGGAAACATAAATTTCTACAAACTGGAGGGAAAAGGGCGACCGGGGGGGGGGAATAGCCTTAATTTTGTTCATTGTAATACTTGCGAGAGAAGAAACGCGGGTTCTTGTCCCCCACCTCCCTTGCACAAGTTGCCCGAAACAAACCCTACAAATCACTATTAAAACCCGAGACCCTCTCCCACCCGTCGGAAGGCCCTGTATCATATCCCTCAGCCATTCAACGCGAAATTGCTTCTCCTCCTCCTTCTCCCTCGACCTATGGAGAGGGCGACGTTTCCCTCATCGAGGCCCTCAGGATCAGCCCCCGACTTTGAATGGGGACAAAAAGGGCCTCTTCTCCCCGTTCACCCCCGCGCCCCCCCCCGAGTAAGCGTGA